>VZSZ01011133.1:133041-160528 GCA_013398815.1 Ibidorhyncha struthersii | reverse complement strand
GGGAGACCTTATTGTGGCCTTCCAGTACCTAAAGGGAGCCTACAGGGAGCTGGGGAGGACTTTTTACAAGGGCATGTAGTGATAGGACAAGGGGGAATGGCTTTAAACTGGAAGAGGGTATGTTTAGATTAAGTATTAGGAAGAAACTTTTCACTTTGAAGGTGGTAAGGCACTGGAACAGGTTGCGCAGAGAAGTTGTTGAGGCCCCATCCCTGGAGGTGTTGAAGGCCAGGCTGGATGGGGCTTTGAGCAACCTGGGCTAGTGGGAGGTGCCCTGCCTATGGCAGGGGGGGTGGAACTCAATGATCTTCAATGTCCTTTCCAACCTAAGCCATTCTATGATTCTATGATTTTGATTCTGTGTATTGCTCTGTATGTGTTGCTTTCATAAGAGTATCATAAAGTTGACTAAGTTGAAAGAATCATGGATGCCTTGGGTCAAATTCACAAAAAAAAACAAATAACAAACAAACCTCCAAACATAATTGATAATGCTGTAAAGTGGACTCTTTACAAGTCTTAGAGTCATTTAAGAAAATCAGATTTATTCCATACCTTTGACAAGGCATTAGAATAAATAACTTATAAAAGTAACTGCTTTCTTCAAAAGCTAAATGTATTTTATCTCTAAATATTTCACTCTAGGCTCCACTAAAGCAAACACCAGGGGACCATGTATTCTCCTTTTAATAATAGCTACAAACTTCTGTCTGAATTCCAGTTTTCAAAATATTTCACTTTGAGCATTCAAGACAGCAATCAATAAACCAAATAAATTAATAGCCAGGCAATCACTTTAAATGTTCAGGTTTGTTATGACCTTCTCATTTGCTTTAGACTATCTACTCTCAAATAAGGTATTTGCACTTGGTCTAGTTGACATAAGTAAATTACTATTTTTTTTTTGATGTTCAAGTTTTTGTTGTGTGGTTTTGTTTTTTTTTCTGTTGTCTAGAACCAGTGATTAAATTCTCTGAAATAAAACACAGCATTCAGGAGCCTCAGGAACCTGGAGGAATTGCACTAGTAAGAATCCATGTTCTACGCCTTGGTGATAGCTCCAAAGTATCTGTTGTCAGAGTGCACACCAAGGATGGCTCAGCCACCTCAGGGGAAGACTACAATCCAGTGTCAGAAGGTAAGGGCTTCATTGGGTGAGGGGATGGGAAATAATAGTTTGGAAAGTGCCTTCCTGCAAATGGAATGCTGGACAGGGAGCTGAATTCTTGTTTTGATAACCAAATGGTAAGTACTGTACTTTAGACTAGGAGTTCCTGCTTCACTTTGCGTGTTTTGGAATGGTAGATTTGAGTGTTGTCTGGTTTTGTTTTTTTTTCCTCCAAGTAAACTGTGGGACCTGTAAAGGACTGTATTAGCATTGGATTTGAGGTGAGATCCTGTTTGATCTGGGTTACTTTGATTTTCCTAACCTGGAATGCAAAGTCAGGATTTCTTCATAAGAATGAAAGTGTTTGAGCAGAATTTGGTTCTTGAGCTTTGCCTTCAGGTCCCCTGAGGTGGCAGAGGGTTAGGATATTGTTATGATAGACATCTTAAGATGATACAGGAATATGCTCAAATTCCTGGTTCTGCTATTTTAAGGCAGTTGTCTAGATTTATTGAGCTTTCATCATCCTGCAGCTTAGAAGAGAGATCTGCTCTAAGCACTTAGAGTAAGGAGGTGCCAGCGGCGGGATGCTTTTCACAGAAAAGCCCACTCCTGGGAGCTGGCACCCTGATCCTTGTCTCCCAGGAAAGAGTCCAAGCCTCAAGGTTACAGACCCATGTTCTCTTTCTGTGACCCACTGTGTTTGGATTTTGTTTTCCTCATAGTGACATGGTTTTGACAGAGTGTCACCCTCACAGGAACAGTTATAGCCCGGTGGTTATGCAGACTCCCTAGAGGAGTAACTCTTCTACAGTGTTTCCTGGGGAGGTATGACCTTGAATAAAATTAGAGTAAAATGAACCCCATAAGGTCTGCCATTTCTTGAGTATCCGTGCTATTGACTAAGCGCTAGTGTCAGTAAAATGGGTACCACTTCATCCTGACTTCTAGCAAGAAATAACAATCCCCACTTGGTTTCTGGAGGAAGGACCACAGATACCTATCTCTAATAGACCGTTCTTGTCTTATGGTTTCATGTAGATCAACATGTCTTCTAAAGACCTAATGCCAAGTATGTTGACTTTTCAGTTCAAAGCGCAGTGTCTTGGATCCTGCTATATTAAATATGCACTGCAAATGAGGCCTGAGGCAGTATCTGTACTCATATAATAATGTACCTGGGACCATTCCTTTGCATGCAGACCCACTCTGTTTAACTTTCTTTGTCACTGAAGCAGGATCTCTGCATGCAAACTGCCTCCCTGGCCCACATTAATTCTGTGTCCAGGAATTGTTTGGAAGAAAGCTAGCTGGCTTGGTGCAAAATCATATCAGGATATTAGGTTTTTATATTATTTTCCAGCAAAAGTGGGTTAGTCTTATTCGGTCAAGTTGAAGAACAGATACTAACAGCTCAGTCTACTAGTACATTTTACTCAGAGCAAAAACATGTTATTGCAACAGGATATGATACTTGAACAAAGTACTTGACAAAGAAAACAATTGTTTGTCATTTGATTTTGCATTAATTTGTTTTAGTTTTTTTTAACCAGATATTGAGTTCAGAGAAGGAGAAACTGAGCATTTTGTTGAAGTAGAGATTCTGTATGACGGCATAAGAGAAATGAGAGAAGCATTTACTGTCCACCTGAAAGCTGATGAGAACATGGTAGCAGAGACACAGGTAACCACTGTTGACAATAAAAGTTGCCATTTGTAATTATATATTTTTTTTTTTATTTGTATAAAAACATCTGAAAAACCATGTACTCAAAGCGTGCATGACGGCTCCTGTGGTAAGTTTGGTGCATACCTGTCTAAATACTGGTATAAATTAGCTGTAAATCCACACATTTTGAACAAAGTCTAGAAGCATTGAATTTACAAATTTTATCTGTGACCCACTAGACGCTTCACAGAGAGTTTGGCAGTGAAGAGCTCTCTCATTCTTTCCAAGTTATTGGTATACACCTTAGGAAAGTATAGTGTGCTAACTGGCTTCTTCTAACTTTTCCTATTACATCAAAAGATTTAAAAATATTAAAAAAAAACAGCAAGAAGCTGTGATTGGCAGGGTTTTCTCATATTAATAGTGTCTCTGGCTGCTAGAGGCCCAGTACAATAGAGGAGACTTCGTTGGTCCCTCTCTAAACATGTGCAGAGAGATGTGGCAGCAGCAGCTGCAGTCATGCTGCGGTGCTCTGATCAGTGCTCTCCACCACTTCATGTGCCCAAGCACAGCTCCATGACACCTTCTCACCTGTTCCCGTGGTGAGATTTGTGGGGAGGGAGGAAGGCACAAACGGGGCAGATGGGTGTAGGTTCATCTCCCAGTTCTTCCTTTACTTTGGTGAAGCAGAGGAGAGCATAGCACATGTTAGAGCTACTACAGTTCTGAAGAGCACCGCCTGCCATTTGGGGCTATGTTTAAGATCTAATTTGATTCAAACACAAGCGAATTCTTACTTCAATACTTTATACAGTAAATTACTACAGGCAGAGGAACTACTGCCCTGGGATCCATTACATCATGTATAATATACCTTGATAAATTTGTAGGCCACTATTTTAGAAACAGATGCTCTAAAGTTAACACACAGTCTTTATACTTAAATTGGTAAAAACCTAAACTGGCTGTTAAGTGAGACCAAATTGATGAGTAGGCTGAAGCTACTACATGGTCTCTGGAATTAGTTTAGGAGAGTTTGGGGGTTCGTTGTTGTATTTTATGTTTGTGGCAAGGTTTGGGGGGTAGATGAGACAGGAGTGAAGTTGAGCATAGGAAAATAAGGAGGAAAGGTGGTGTTTTAATATTTGCCTTTGTTTCTTACTACACAAATCTACTTTAATTGACAGTAAATTAAATTATTTTTCCTCAAATCAAGTGTGTTTTGTCCATTAGAATAATTGGTAAGCAATGTCCCTGTCTTTAGCTGGACCCACGAGCTTTCTCATCCTATTTACTCCTCCTGTCATGCTGAAGATGGGGAGTGAGTGAGCAACTGGGTGGGTGTTTGACTCTTTGCCAAGGCTAACTCTTTTTTTTTAAAGAAAAGTTGGAATATTTTCATTTCCTTTTTCCTAGTGTTTGGGGAAATAATTCTTCCTTAATTTTTAGCTAGTTGCTCGAAAACAGGTTTTAAGTGGAAAACCTCTAAAAATCACGGAGGAGTGCACCTTCTTTAATACAAGTTACCATTTTATCAAAGAATCCTGGGTAAAACAGAATGAGCTTGGTGGCAGAAATTAAGTTGCAGGCACCGCTTCTCTTTCTCCCTCTGTTCCTATTTTCAGCAGTGTACATAACCTTTCTCTCTCTTGACACAGATGAGTAAAGCTATCGTGTACATTGAAGAAATGGACAGTGTTGCAGATGTGACGTTTCCAGCTGTGCCCCAAGTTGTCTCACTTCTGATGTATGACGATACTGCTAAAAGTAAAGAGAATCCACACCCTCCAACTGGCTATCCTGTTGTCTGTGTAACGGTAAGGCTTTTTTCTGCATGCTTTTGTCCAAATCATTCCATGCTCTGAACCATGTGAGAGAATTGAAAAAGTATTTGATTCTGGAAAACTACAACTAAAAGCAACAGGCTGCTGCTGTGTCAGCATTTGCATAAGTCCTTCTACTGACTTAGCTCAGAGGAGGAGAGCTTCCAAGAGAGGGTCACTAACACCCCTAACCTGTGACAGGTTTTTCTGCAGTGAGTGTTTCTTGCTGACCTAAACAGGTCTTTGGTACTAGGCTGGGCTGTCAAACTAATAACCAGTTCCAGGGGATGACTGAGACGCATGGAATTAGGGCCAGAAAAATAGAGATTTCAAAACCCAAAGCTGAGCAGGCAGAAGGGTGAGTAGGAGATAAGTGCTGCCCAAAATAGTTCTGTGGCTGAGCCATACAGAGCTTTCCAGAAACAGTTTGCATCCTGGGCTTTGTGAGCAGAGCTGTGCCATGAGCAGCTGAGCAGCAGATTTTACCAAAGTTGACCGAACAGCCTCTGGTATCGGCCATCTGTCCCATCTGCACTCCCAGAAGACAGAGCTGGCAGAGGGACATGTACTTGTGTGCCTGCTGCTTCTATGTGAAGTCAGGTGTTTTAAGCTGTTGATCAAGGATAATTCTGAGGGAAAGAAAATAAAAAAAAAAAAGCTGAATTTTGCACTAGCAAAAAGCACACATGCATCTTCACTCCTGCTTGATTCTGTTGTGGGAGCAGCAACAGACTGCTGGGGGAGGGTAACTTGGCAGCTCTTTGCCAGGGATGTATGAATTCAGACCATTCATTTTATGTTTCTAACAGTTTCTAATTTATTAGAGTGGTTTCACACTGGGATTTTTCAAGCTAGGGTGTCTTAATTTGGGAGAAATGTCTTGGATGTTGTCAAATAAGAGTTCAGTTTTTGTAGTTAGCACTAGCATTTTCCAGGTTTGCTTGGTCAGAAGTGACACATGAATTGTAACAGCAACGCACTACTATCTGGGCTTTGTTTTTTTGTTTGTTTATTCTTGTTTTCAATTAAAAAAGCCCCATGGCATTCATTCATATTCCCTCAATTAGGGGAACATAGTATGCCTGCATGACAGTTTTATTTTGCTGATACAGTTTTAGTAATAAGCACTGTACTGTTAGAATAATGCTTAACAGTTTGCTTGCCTGGAGCAGGTGTAGGTAAGAATAGATAACCCCCTTTATTTTGTGTAAATACCAACCCATAGGCATGCAATCCCAAGTATTCAGACTACGACAAAACCGGATCCATCTGCGCTATGGAAAAAATCAATGATACTCTGACCCTATACCGCTGGCTTGTCAGCGCTCCAAGTGGGAGTGATGGTGTCACCAGCCCGATGAGGGAAGTGGACTCCAACACTTTTTTTACCAGCACCAAATCCATCTCCCTGGATTCTATATACTTCCAGGCAGGCTCCAGGCTTCAGTGTGCAGCTCGAGCTGTGAATGCCAACGGTGATGCAGGTCTGGAGCTGCTAAGTCCAATTTATACAGTAAATAGAGAGGAAGGTAAGTTGTTAATGATGGGAATTTGGTAGCCTTTCTTGGGGAAAGATGAGGTAGTGTTTGCAGCTGATGGTGGTCTGCTATGGAGTGTTTTGTTTTAGGGTATGTGCTCATATATTAGGGTTTTTTTTCATACACACATGGGACTTGCCCAGTGAAAGGCAAAAGCATCTTGTAATCATGTCATCAGCTGTGGTATTTCAAGCGTTTTCTCCAGTCATAGGTGTGTGTAAAGATTGGTGGGTGTAAGGTGATAAACAATTTTTACACCTAATTTGAGCAGAATTTGACTTCCCCAGTCTTGGGTCCTTTGCCTTTCTCAATATACATATTTCAAATATCCCTCAATTTCCGTGTGTTTTTAGTTTAAACAACACAGCTACTGACACTGAGAGCAGATTGTAGATGTATTGAATTTGATGTTGTCTAAAGACCTGCAGACTAAACACAGTTAAAATGCAGGTGCTGGGAAAGGGTGGGAGCATGAAATCCATATGGAAATTCAGATATTTCAGCACTGCATGCATAACTCTGCTGAGAATTTAGGATATGCCTCAGAAGGTAAGGGAACATCCTAATTCTAAGTTTAGCCCACATACTTCAGGTTTCTTAACTGTGATCCATATCTAGTTAGTGACTAGAACAGTTACTTGGAAGTTACTTTAAAGTCATATTCTGCCCAAATTAAAGCAGAAATCTGACTTTACTGCATCTCAGGATTTAAAGGGCCAAAATTTTGTGTGCTAGGGGGTGACTGTTCTCTGTTTCTCTAGACTAAAATGTTTCGTTCAGGCTCTATAATTAAATACTCATTGGGTGAGAGAAGCACTATGCAAGTGGGTCACGCTGTCCTTCCTCAGCTCTCTGTTTTGCGCAGTTCAGTTCTGCTACATGGAGTCCTTCACCTCCATCTCCTCCAGCCACGGTGCAAAACCCCTGGGTAGGACTGAACAATATGGGAAGAACTGAAAAAGTTCTGTGTTACTAGGGTATTAGGGATGGTCCTGTTGTAGTCACAGTGGCCTGTCAACAAGATAAAGACAAGGCTTGTGGATAGAGGAGGTATTTTTTGTTAAGATCACAAGTTGGGGAAGGAAGGGAAGCTTTTGGACATGTGATCTGGACTGAAATTCGCCAAAGTTTTAGGCAGTTGTGTTCATGCTCAGTGGCTGAAAAGTAGCTCCCTTGAGACTTTCCTTAGTTAGGAAGTTAGGCAATAGCCTGTGAAGCTTTCAAGGTTCCCTGAGGCTCCTAAGTATTAGATTATAGGTCTAAAGTGGCGATTATGCACCATAGTTCCTCTGTGGATTTACCACTGTGCTCCTAAAGTGCCAATTCTTTGTGTAATTTAGTCAGAAATTATCTTTGCCTCAGTCATACACAGAAAAAGAAAGAACCTGAAATACTTCTCCAGTGTAACTGATGGACCCTGCAGCACCGCACAAACTGCCCCTATGTGTTTTAGTTAGCTGTTGTCTGCAAGACGTTGACTCCCCTCACACAGCCTGTTTTTTTGTGGCAAGAGCTCAGGTGTGATTGTGAACAACCCTGCCCTTCACCTCAGCAAGTGATTGCTGCCATTGAAAATGCTGATGTAAAGTTGCCATGTCCCTATTTCTAGGGAGGAAGAACAAATCCTTATCAGGAAGAGGTCAGGTTCCTCAGCTGCTGCTCGGCATTGATAGGTTTCCATACTGCTGCCCTTGCCTTTCTGGAAAAAGACCTCTTGACTCTAGGGGTTAGATCAGGCAGCACGTGAGGAACTCCCTAATTAACATGTCAATGTTTCTGCATTTTTCTGACCTAGCTTTATGGACAGATATCTCCAAGCTGCTTCACACAGATACGACACAGTTTAGCAGGCATCTCACACTCCGCCTTTTCCCGTTGCTCAGGTCTTTGCCAACCTCGCATCCCAGGAACAGTAGGAGCAGAACCTTTCTCGGCTAAAATTTGCTACATGGGTCCAGGTGATCCTGACCATCCCAATCTGGTCCGACTAACAGTCACAATGCCCCATATGGATGGTAAGCATCAAGTGGTGAGAGTAACCATTTAATTAACACACACTGCTTTGGACTTTTCCTCTCCCACAGGTTTGTCTCCACGGTTGTTTGCTGCATTGTGGCAAAACCATGAATAATCCATGTTTAACAAACAACTGGCCGATTGCAAGGTTAAAGTTTGTACGAAACCTTGGGCATCCTTAGCTCCTATGTTTCCAGAGTTCAGCTCTAAAAATATGTTCACAAGCAGTTAATGAATACTTCATTTGCTCTTTTCCTTTCAGGCTGTTAATGTGTCGTGACATTTATGTTTTAGGAATGCTGCCAGTTATCTCCACGCGCCCCTTATCCAACTTTGAGCTAACGCTTAGCCCAGATGGCACTCGTGTGGGACAACACAAGTGCTCCAACCTCCTGGACTATAATGAGATCCAGACCAAACATGGGTTTATTACAGAGGAAACCAAGAACCCCAAAGTGATTGGAGAAATGTCACCCTACCAGTACAGCAGTGCTCTGCGGTCAGCCAAAACCTTGCGTTTCTACCAGAATCTCAACCTTGAGGCTTGCCTTTGGGAGTTCAACAGTTACTACGATATGTCTGAGCTGCTGACAGACTGCAGTGGCTCCATTGGCACAGATGGGCAGGTATGTGGCACTGAAGTGCCTTCCTCTCTCAACTGCAGGCTTTGGAAGCACAAGTCCAACAGGAAGTGTCACTAAGGATTGCATGAGAAAGGATTTAGTCGCTGTGTAGGCAGTTTGATATGTGTTCCCTTGACACAAATGTTTTATAGAAGTACAGATTTGTTCCTTTGAACTGTACTTCTGTGCACAGATGTGATTCATCTTCCCAGTAACTGAACACAGCTTACTGTGTTGCTGTTGCTCCTAGTCTGGATTTTAGAAACTATGCTTTTTTGACTCAAAGAGGTCTTCCAAGCTGTGTACATGCTTGTGCTGTCATCCAAAGCCTATGTAGCAGCATATTCAAACAAGAGGTTACAATTTTATTGCCTTATAGAAGTGAACCATATGTGTAAAGTATGTTATTGACCCTGGAAGTGTGTTCTAAGGCTACATGAAAAGATGCTTNAAAAAAAAACAACACAAAAAAAACCAAAACAACCAAAACACTTTTTTGATTAGAAGCTCTAATTCAGGTTTACAGCATTTGGACTTTAGGCAGAGCTGTCAAGTAGGTGAGATTTTATAAACAGGAGCTTGCTTGATAAGGAACTAATAAACATGTAATTTTCCTGAGTAAAGCAGGCCATCGTTCCAGGTCTTTGATATGAATTACATCAACGTCAATCACAGAGCAGGCATGGTGGCTCCCTTGTGCAGTGTCTGACAGCACATTGTGTTTACCTGGAAAATAACCCAACGCACAAGTTCCCTATAGCAATTGCACTTACGATAAAGGAAATTCCAGGGGGCTGTAGAGCATCTCTGCTGACTCCACCTTGAATCAGCCTTGGCTCAGCAGCTTGATGCTTTCCCATTCTGTAGGTGCTCAACTGTTACTTTCTCAGTTGATGCTCAGTGGCCAAAGAAGATTTATTTACTAATTATCTGCTTGGCTGCCCATTCTGGTTGCTTGTTGGTTGCTTGGTAGAGAGACACCTTCTTAACTCAGTCTATAATTTTAAATTGCAGTGTTTCAGGGTGGTGTAATCCATTGAGTTCAACCTATTGTAAAGGTAGGTGTTACTTACAGGACTCATTTCTAAACTTGTGTTTAATTTTTGAATGCCTAAGGAATCTGATGGTTCTGATCTGGAATTTTAATTTAGTCCAACTTCAATTTCTATGGAGTTTCTTTTGAAGGCCTTTTTTTTTAAATTCCAAGATAAAACAAAATCATAGATGGTCCTTCTTTTGGGAGGTATGAACCCTGTTATGTCAAACTGGCAAAGATTTGAGGACACTATCAAGTGAGGTGGTTTGCAGCACCTGAAATAATAGTGGTGTCAGTAACAGATGAAAATGTTTCCATGCAGTTTTTTTTTCTTAGGTTTAATGAGTGCAGTTCATGAGAATGCAAGGTTGGCAGTGAAAGTAATTTTGTTTCAGGTTGCATGCAGTAACCTGGTGCCTCATTGTTTTTCAGGTCTTAAATCTGGTGCAGTCGTATGTAACTCTGCGGGTGCCTCTCTATGTCTCCTATGTCTTCCACTCCCCAGCTGCCACTGGTGGCTGGCAACATTTTGATTTGCAGTCTGAACTGAGACTCACCTTTGTGTATGACACAGCTATCCTGTGGAAAGATGGGATAGGCAGCCCGCCTGAATCAGAGCTCCAAGGTGACCTGTTTCAGATGCCATCATGTCTAAACTCCATCCTATTCAATGTTCTGATGATGGGAGATGCATGGTCAATAACTTGATGCTTTTTAGCCTTGAGAATCTCAAAAGCAGTTAACAGCATGCTGACTCCCTCAGTTAAAACACCAACCCAAAGGACACATGTTTGGGTTTTAATGCCATATGTTACTAAAGTAGATATTTCAAATCTTCCTTCAGTTGCATGCTGCTTTTAGTCTATAGAAACTAAGACAAATTAATGCACAGACCAACTCTAAAGCAGACGTTCTTATGGAGAGGTGGACTCCAGTGCTGAACTGTAAATGGTTACAGGGCAACATAAGCACTTACATAGCCCTGTGCAGAGGAAGTGCCTGCAAAGGGGACCTTACTGGAGTGAGCAGCCTTGGTGTCCGTGTGACAAAAAGTCCCAGACCCCTTCTTTCTCCTGCCTGTGCTCTGTTATAGGAGCATATGTGAGTCTGGTCTTATGTCAGGAAAAGGGGGGAAAAAAATCTGCCTTAATGGATTGAACCATTAGCAGGTGTAAATGAGTGCATTTCTTCTGCAGTTGATGGGTTTGGAGATCTGTCTCAAAACAACCAACGTGACAGGGTTTAACATCTGTGAAGAGCACCAGGGTTTAAGTGAAGTGTTTCAGATCTCCAGATGCAGAAAATACATGAAGAGCCTTCCTTTAAAAATGCGCTCAGGAAATGTTGGTGGTAAAATCATTGGCTTTTTCCTCCCTAGGCTCCCTCTATCCCACGAGTATGCGGATCAGTGACGAAGGGCGGCTAGTGGTGAACTTCCGAACAGAGATTCGATTCCAGGGCCAGCTGGTGATGTCCCACCCAGGTGTGTATCCAGCCAGCCCACCTGTGATAGCCAGAGTATCTGTAGCGCTGTCTGCCTGGCAGAGGGGAAAAGGTATCACAGTAACGGGTCTGTCTCAGTGTAGAAGGGGGATAAGTAACCGAGGCATTTCCTTTCCTGGGGTGTAAGTTAATTTCATTCCATTCTCTTGCTTCTTTGCTTTTGTGTGCTGATTTTATACCATGCCAGGCATCAGTATTAATTATGGCAAATTATAATTTGCCTTTTATTCTTTCAGGAACATCCCTGGCATCAATGGTGATGTCCGCTGACCACCCTGGCCTCACGTTTACGCTCACTCTGTTACGAAGTGAGCCAACTTTCCACCAGCCTGTGCAGCAGTGGAGTTTTATCTCTGACTATGCTGTGAGTTTTCATTCAGATTTGAACTTAGGGAAGCAAAAGGAATGTCAGTTTTTAACATACTCTCCATGCAGTTGTCAGCACTATAAGATCAGTAAGCATCAACTCATTTGGATGCAGTCACGTATTCTCATTACCTAATGAACAGTCAGCAGTCGCTGGTGTCCCTGAAGCTTGAGTCCAGAGGCCTGAATCCGCCTTCCCGCAAGTGCTAGCCAGCACCATTCATTAAGCAGGCCAGTGCTGGAGCTGTGGCCTGTCTTGAAGAATTAGTCTTAATGTTACCTCCTTGGCATTGCCGGGAAACTGTGATCCAGGAGTTGCTGCTGCTGTTCTGAGAAGCTGGATTTTTCCCCATGTATGGCAAAGCTGCTTAGCTCCTGCTGAGCTCAGGAGCCAGTGGGAACTACTGTGGCCCCAAAGCCTATGCCTCTAATAGTGCAGAAGAGGCTTGCTTAAAAGTGTCTTGCTTCTGTGAGAGGGACACTGCCCAGTTACTCGGCTCTTACTGAGCTGGCAGGAAAGGAGCCATTTGCATTCACTAAAAATCCAGCCAAAATCATCTCTTCAGAGATTTAGTATGTTAGATTTCAACATTGACATGTTTGATTCCCACCGCCACCACAGCAAGGTCAGTCCCTTAAAGGCCTGATAGCAGGTGTTCTGTGTTAGTCCTCATTTCACAGAGAAGCAGAGGAGAGACAGCACGTGCCAGTGCCTTGCCTATGCTGCTGGAGCGCGCTGACGGTGTTGGCACGCATGCTTCCTGCATGAGGTGAAGCACTGTGATCGTAAACAGCAATGTCCAAGTTTGTGAAAGTGTTTAGGATGCTGCTGGGAATTCAGCCTGGCCTCAGGGGCAATGTGAGCTGATAAAGTTATTGTTCAGAGACTGTGGAGGAATACTCATTTCTCTACTATTTTCCCAGGTACGAGATTACTCAGGTACTTACACTGTGAAATTCATCCCTTGCACGGCTGCGCCTGGTCAGCAATATGCCCTTCCTGTCATCTGCAACCCACGGGACCCAATTGCGTTTGATATTAACATCAGGTTCCAACAGGTACACCATTTTGCTTAGGACTTACACATTTTTCTGTGAAGCCTCATGGGCAAAACCAGCCAAAAGCAAGTTTAGGCTGAAAGCAGGTGTTCTGTAACCACTGAGAGAGAAGTTCTAGCATAGGCCATCCAGTACCAGTTGTCAAGAGAAAATCATGGAGTATTTCAGATGCCTACAGAAGGAGTTTTACCATGCTTGTAGATTGCTCTAGATCTCATCTTCTCAGGTGAAATAAAATCAAACTAAATTCTTTTTTTTGAGTAATTAAAATCTTATTTTTCTATTTATTTACCTTGTAGTCCAGCCTATTCCCAAGTACTTTGCTGCTTTGTTTCAGGACAGCAGGAGCTGAAGGGGGAAGGAATTCTAGTTCTAAGCAAGATTGTTTTCAAAAATAGCTTGTACTCCTGAGGTTGATTTTTAAAACTGAGATTCAATGTAACAGAATTGTATCAAGAGGGTCTTTTTCTCAAGCAGTGGGAAACACTTAATTCAGAGTTAGTGTGGCTNAAAAAAAAAAAAAAAAAAAAAAAGCAGTGCACCAAGTAGCAGTATCTTGCTAACACAGACCATGACAAAGAGCAGGTTTTCTGTTGCAGTCAGCTTGCGGAATGACTTGAATAGCCTTTGGAGACCAAGGGCTCTGAATCTGACACTTAACTTCCAGTGAGCACAACAAACTTTTTAAAATCTCTTAGTGTAACTTCAGTCAATACATAAAAAATGACCTGATTTTTTTTTGTGGGTTTTTTTTCCCCAAAATGTACTGGATGCCTCAGAGGCCTTGTCAGTGTCAGTCAGGGCCGTTCAGCCTTTTTGACCATTAGAGCTGCTCTTTAGCCTTCTGTTTCGTTAGCTGGTTGCCTGGTGTGTGTGACAAGTGTGGCAACAACTGTAGTACATGCAAATTAACGGAATGTCTCCATCTTGTTTGCTCAAACAATTGGTGTTGAATTTGATTCAAAGATACTGCTTCAGCAATAATCTTCCTGCTGCCACCGTGTAATGCAGGACGTGAATGCTACACAAAAAGAGGAAAATGATTTGATGAGGAAGGAAATAACTGCGGTTGTGGTGGCATTTGCATATTAAGTTAATTTTGCACTTCTGTGTATATAATCAGACCCTTGTGACTGTTACCCATAGATGCTGGGTTTATTGCAGTCAACAAGATTAAATAGTTGTGTGAGACAGTTTAGTTCTTTACCTTATTTCTGTGTTGGAGAGCCGTTCCCCTCCTGCCGTTACGTGTGTGGTGGGTCTCGCAATGCTCCGGAGTGCCGGAGTCACAGGGCAGGCACAGACCCATGGCCTGGTGCCAGCTTCCTCCACCCAAATGTGCTGGGCTCTTTTGGGCTCCTGCGGCCACGAGGTGTTTGTGGTGGAGAAGGCAGAAAGCTGGTGACTGGGGGTGACCTACCGTCGTCACCAGAGGAGTTACCTACCGGCAGGGCAACCCCCGTGCTGTCTCCAGGCGTGGGCCATTGGCCGGGTTACTTTTCTGGGCAAATTGCAAGCAGCTTCTAGGTCACAAGTGGAACATGCAGAGTGCAGCCGGGGGTGAGTAGGGGCAGAGGAGGTTTCCCATCCTGTGCTCGTTGGTTTAAATATGCGATTGGTGTTCAGAGCAAGGGAAACGATTTGGTGTTGAGCTAGGTTGCTGGTCCGGATCTAGTTTTATTGGCCTCTTGCCCGCAGCCTTGTTCTCCCAGTAACTTTCACAAGTGTCGCTGAAAAGATAGGTTGCTGTCCTGTATCTGAGGGAACAGATATCTTTTGCTGTTTTACTAAGCAACATTGAAATAAAGCACTACAATCGTGTATTTTAATGGGTCATGGTGAGAATCACAAGAGGGGGTTTATGTACGTATGCATATAGGAGGCATTCTTATAAATGCTGTGTACTGCTGAAATGTTTGATCAGCACATCACTACTATGGCAATGGTGTACAATCATCATTGGAAAGCTACAACCAAGGCATTTTATTCCCCACAGGTCAGTGACCCAGTGGCAGCAGAGTTCAGTCTAAACACTCACATGTTTCTGCTGTCCAAAAAGGAGCTTTGGATATCTGATGGATCAATGGGATTTGGAGAAGGAGCTGATGTAGCCTTTACCAAAGGTAAAAATTCAGATGTACATTCAGCATATTATGAAAGCTAAAACAGAACCACTTTTAACAAGAGCTGAATATGTCATTTACTAGTTTTATAACCCCGACATGGCCTATGTATTTCCACTGCAGAAAAGTAAATTACAGAAGCACTAAAATATTATGTATTTTAGTGTAATTGAAACAGCTTTTGGTTCTGTTTATGGGCTTTGAGAGGAAAAGCATTCCAGAGCTAGGTGCAGAATTTAGGTGCGTATATCTGAAAACTCTTGCTCATTTACTGCATAATCACATATTGCCCTCACTCTGGTTGTTTTGCTTTGAACCTGCCCACACTAGAAGTTTTTGCCCCGTTTTGAGGGAGCTAAGTAATTTCAGTGCTTTGGTTATTCTAGTCAGAAATGCAGGAATTGAATACTTGTACACCTGAGGCTCCTTGACTTGGTCATGCAGCTGTTCTCAACTGCAGGCTGGATGCACAATAACTGCAGCTGGTTTCAGCCAAACTGCTCAGAGTCATTCTTGATTTTTATTTTTTTTTTTTGAGTTCTGGCCCAGGGCATATGCTCTCACACTCTGTACTCACTCACTGACTGGAGTTGTTTTCAGGTTCCAGAGGAAACTCCTGGTAATGGCAGTATTGGACCGGGAAATAATTTTGGTTTTAATCGATCCCTTATTTGAGTCACCAGTTTGGAACTCAAATGTCCTGTTAAGAACTTTATTTTACATGATATAATGCTATCAGGATGGATAGTTTCTTATACATGAATATGGGTTGCCCTCTAGTGAAGAGAAGGGAAAAGCTTGCTTAAAAAAAGAGCTGCACTATAAGAACCACACGTCAGTAGGAATTGTAACAGAAAATAAGACTAAAGCCGATGATAAATTAGTAATAACAGCCATGGAACATCCTGTCTTCATGTGCAAAAGGTGGATAACTCCTGCCCTGACAATTTTTAAGAACAATGGTTTGGTAGTAACTTGGTTTAATAATTTTAAATTGGCGGTATAATGTAAAATGTGTTAATCTGCTTTACTAGGATCTGAAATCTATGGCCGAGTGATGGTGGATCCAGTTCAGAATCTCGGTGACTCCTTCAGCTGCAACATCGAGAAGGTGTTCCTTTGCACTGGTGCCGATGGGTACGTGCCCAAGTACAGCCCAGGCAATGAGGAATACGGATGCCTGGCTGACTCGCCCTCCCTCTTGTACAGATTCAAGATCCTGGTATGTAAACAAAGAGTTACGATAGCGTGCATTTTTAGATCCCTGATTTCCATCCGAGTCTGGAAATACTAAACTTACTTCCTTTAGGATAAAGCTCAACCTGAGACACAAGCAAGAGCCTTTGGAAACCTGGAGTTTCACGCTACATTAGCAGCTGATCATGCAGATGCTTTTCCTCTAGTAAAACAGCCGGGTTCTGATGGTTTCAGCCTGTCATCTGCTCCGCTCTTCCAGGTAAGTTGTCTGATAGGTATGTCACAGAAATTCTTTCATGCTGAAAGATGACTGGAGTGGAAAAGAGAGCATGCAGGTAATCACAGGCACTATGTTAGTCAGCAACAGGCTTCAGCAACACATTTACTTTGTTCCCTCTCCCTACTGCCGCAGAAACATCGGCAGCATTGCTAACCCTGAGCTGCCCTTCTGCAGCCTTTCTGTTATCGCAGACGTGTACACCTGTGACTGGGAGCAGAAGTCACTGGTTTAGCTTACCATGGCAGCCTTTTTACATAGGAGAAAACTAAGAAATTAGACTTTATTTTCTTGCAGTTGGGGGGTGTGCGGGAGGGAGGCAATTGGTTTGTACACAATATAAAGTAAAAAAAGAGAACTATGCATCCTGCTTTAAGTCAGATTAATTCAAATTCCTGATGGTTTCTTTTGGTCTTCTGAAGTGGGGTGGTTCTTGCATAAATTAAGGCTAGTGTTTTGTTAGGTAAATGCAGCAGCCTTTCTGCGGTGACACTAGAAAGAAATAGGCTCTCTTAGAATAGAGTTTATCATCTGAGCTAATTCAGCAGTCTGCTTTAAGAAAAGATTAATCCTATCTCCAAGTGCCTATTTCTGCCGTTGACTTTAATTAGACATATTTGGCAGCAAACTTGAGACATCTGTCTGGAAAAATCTGATGCTTGGTGTTTTCCAGTTTATAGTAAATGTGCATGAGGGGGTTATTCTGGTTTGTTGGGTTTTTATGTGGTTGGTTGGTTGGTTTTTTTTTAAGGTGGCAGCTGGCCGAGAATGGTACATTCACACTATTTACACGGTCCGATCAAAGGAAAATGCACACAGGCACAATGGCAAAAGAAGTCTTGAGTACCACCATGTGTTGTCCTCTGCTAACAGAAGAGTTAGCACCACTGCCTCTAATCGCAGCAGAAGAGCCAACCCAGACGCCCCAGTCTTCATGCAAGGAATCGGAGCAGATAAAAACAGGGGCACGAATATTCAGCATATTGCACTTGACCGTTCTGACAAAGCTGTCATCATCCAGAAAGATGTGGTCCCAGCTGGTGCACCGCATCACAGGCCAGGTCTGGAAATCACAAGCAGGGACTCCGGAAACAGTATTGTACCTGTTACTGGAGGCTTGACAGGACTGCTCTTTCTCATCGGCGCTGTGCTCCTAACTCTTTTTTTGTTGAAGCAGAAGAAACAGCCGTCTGCTGGGAAAAGCAAAGCGCCCATCAGCCACTCCAGCAGCAGCGACACTATGACCACACGACACAGCAGCAGCGACAGTTCAGAAGTCTAGCCAATTTCTCGGGTGCTCATCTTTTAACGTGTCATTTCACCAAAAAGCAGCCTCTCAAATCTAGCTCTCGGCTGACTCCTTTGCACACACCATTGGCTGCTGCAGTTCTAATGCTGGATCAATTATTTGTAATGGGCAGCTATTTCTGACGGGGTTGGTGTGCTACATTCATGTGAGAGTGACTTATTTATAGAATTCAAGCTAGTACTCCATGAATGGGTGTTGGTGCTTTTTTCATTAAAAAAAAAAAAATCTTTAATGTTTTGAATATATGCAGCTGTAAACGTGGCTTATATCCACCGTGAAAGGCTGGTGCTTAGAAGGATGGTGGCTTTGATTACATGTAATAGTATCTAGCTGGGGGGGGGGGTTGTTTGTTGTTTTTTTTTTTTTTTAAATAATTATTGCTGGGGAAGGAAGAAGGTAGTAGTATTAGAATGGAAGCTAAGTAATAGACCGTAAGTGTACTTTTAAAGGAGTGATACCTGGAGCTTTGTCTCCAATTTTAATGAGGACCTCAGACATCTGGACAGCGGTGGGAGACACACAGGTAAGGCTGTAATTGTGAGGAGAGCATTATATGTGGTCAATGCAAATTAGAATTATATTGTAAAGCCACACTAGAAAAATAGTACATTAATGCTTAGGTGCTGCCATTAAGAGCTTTCAAACATGACTTTAAAAAGATTCTAGTACTTCAGACCAATACTAACAATCACTTTACCATATTGTACAGTAATTGCCTATCTTCCTTTGCTTGATACAGACATTATAGCACCCAAATACAGGCAAATATTTCTAAAAGGTAGCTTATTTTGCCAGACGGCACTGGTGGAACACACTTGTATGATCCTAGAGCAAATACTTTGCTTTGGGTTTTTTTTTTTTAAACTTGAAAAAAGAATGAATTTTCTGCAACTAGTATGATGCCATCTGGGAGATTAAGGTTTAGCTCCTTTTGCTTTCTGCATCCTGGCACTTGAGAATTGTTCACAGAAATGAAATGCTGCTCAGCTACTTAACAAATCTTTCCCATCTCCTTCCTCTAAAGGTTTTTATTTAGGGTAGTTGTAAACAAATGATCACGGCTTATTGTGGTTTGGGTTTTTGATGGTGTTTGGGTTTTTTTTTGTGAAAAGGCATGCTTTGCAAAGGGATGCTTTTAAAGGAAGGCTTCAGCATTGCAGCATTTTAGTTTAGGGTACACCAAGTGTAAGCAGTTGGACTGGTGTCTTCTAGGGCTGCCATGACAACGCAACTTGTAAAGCACTGTGGATTGGCTGTTAACTCTGCTGTACGTACCAAGTTCTTCTGACTTTTTGAAAAGCAAAGTATGGTTACGCAACCTGTTTTCAGCTGGTGTCTGCAAATCAGCCACCTGCAATGAGAAACTCATTTCATGTACTCGTAAGAACTGTACTGCTGTACGTGAAATCTTTGTGTGAATTCTCAGCTTTTTCTTAAGTCTGGTTTTGCTTAAACGCTTAAGCTCCGTAAAGCTGATTTTTCTAGGGATGCATTTCTCCCTCTTTAAACAATGCTGATGCCTTTTGATATGTGTTCTTCAAAGGGACAAAACCACGCAAAGATTGCTTAATGCAAACTGAGCATTCGTTCTGTTTTGTTTTTTTTTCTAGTAAATTCCAAAATTATGCTACATTAGATGACGGTATTGGGAAACACACAATTTCATCTCAGTCATTATATGCCAGATACATACGGAGGAAAGGCCAGCGCAGGAAATACCCGTGCATGGGTACAGTTTGACTAGCTCAGCAGACAGCGTGGATTGCCTGACAAGACAAACTACAGTCTTGCACAGGTAGAGTCAGCACCAGTTCTTTTCACGGTAATCAAGAAGTGGGTTGCTTTATATACTGTTACATTTTCTGTTCTGACTTGTTGCTGTTTGCCAATAAAAGCAATTCTACCATTCTTAGGCCATTCTAATTAAGTACAAACCTCAGCATGACTGACCGACCTTTCTTCTGGCACAGATTTGAAGCAGAAAAATATCATTATGTTCCAATCTGTATCTATGTCGGTCATTAACTCTTGAGGCAAATACCTCACCTTTCCACTAATGTCAAAGAACAGAGTGTATTAGTGCTGTAAAATGAAGGTCAATAAAGGTAAGGTCAGAGCCACAGAACCTCCAGAAATAGGGTTTTGACTAGTGGTGGTGGCTTGTAAAAATAAAACAGAACTAACTAGTTCTAATGATCATAACAGAAGAAGTGTTCACAACACCCTAAGATGAAAAAAAACACTGGGGAATGACTAAATAATAATAACTAAAGTTATTCAAGTGCAAACATTAATGGAAAAAAAAAAAGTCACGTGAAGCTTTATTAATAAATGAAGACTATTTATTACTTCAAGTGTTAATGGTAAAAAAAATTCAGCACAGCTGTTGCATTTAAAAAAGTGAAACTACATTAAGTACTATGTTTCTAGTTCAGTAAACAGATGAACCCGATGTCCTTTAATGACATAATAGTTGAGCATTATACAGTACATCTTATGAAGACCCGTAAATTAAAGAACTACTTTTTAAATTTAGTGATTACAAAAATTCCGCATTCACAGCTTTAGCTTCTTTTTTCTTCCACGACCATCAGGAGTACCATCCATTTTGCGCTTCTGTGCCTGTAAGGTAAGGTTTTTAAGAAGTTATTGTGATACAAAAAGATTGTAAGCAAGCAATGCATTTTAAGTCAAAGCAGGTAGAGATGATTTACACCCCAGCAGCTTTACAAGGTGATAAATTGCAAATGTTGTAATACGGCAAATATGCACATCCTCCTCAGGATAGCAGTTGTTTTGTATTCTTCCTATTCTGGAAGACTATGATTTCATAGAGGTAAAAAGTGTACATAAGCAAATAAGGATGTCATAAAGCTTCCCATTTATGAAATGGTATTTTTAAATATTCTGTGAACAGTTCTAAGAAACTTATTAATCTACCAGTCTTAACTTTACTGATTTCTGCCCATCTGCAAAGTAAGTCTTGCTTCTAAGTTTTTGATACAACAGCTCTAGGCAACAACTTGAACAACAAATCTAGACAAGAAAATGGGTAAAGCCGGTATTTCCTTTACAAAACAGGCCTGTGTATTTAGCAATACTTTGAATTTAGTCAGCAAAGAGAGCGGTCAAGCACATGTTCTGGTTTCCCAAATCTAACTCTAGAGGCCCCTTTCATGATGAACCCCCCATACAAGGAAAGTGATGGCAGGCAGCGCAGTCGACACATGAACATGTGTAAACAGATCTGTAGCACTCTCAAAGTCCGATGAATGGTCTGTGTCGCCTATGTATCCCTCGGTGGTAAACATATAATTTCTTTAGGGATAAAAATTAATCAAAAGGCCAAATAAATCTCTGGTTGATTTTACCAGGGTAAACCTATAGAGCATACCAACTCAGTGATCCAAAACATAACACGTTTATCTGCTCCAAAGCACGTAAGCTACAATTTAGAACCTAAACTTATTTTCTATTCTTTGACATCCACAACTGTACTAGCTGAATGACAGTGTGAACTCCAAGCGCCTCTAAACATTGCCCTGTAAGGTTTTTTGATATCGCTTGTCCTAGACAATTAGAAAAGCACCCTGTCTTCAAATGAGCTTTTCCACAGAAATGCCTTCTTAAGTCTTACCGAAGATGGTTTTGGTCCACGCTTCTTCTTTTCTGCCTTTTCCTTTTCTTCCAGTTCCATGTTTTCTCTTTCAATCAGAGTGATTAAAGTATTGCATCTCCTTTGCAGCTCCTAAATTGCACAATATATTCAATCACTACATTGTAAAAATCATATTAGAATATTAGAAATGCCTGTAAGTAGGTAAGTTTTTTGCTGGATCTTGGCAGAGTGAAAAAGGAATGAAATATTTTTTGATAGTTACTGGCTGGCTTCACAGGAATGGATTTGATCATGGATGTTTGCTTTTTAAATCACGTTTGTATTTAACTCAAATTCATGTTGGTTTTGAAAATGGTGCCTTGGAATTTTTAATTTCTCCTCCCATAAGACTTTTTAGTTTATGGCATTTGCCATCCACTACAGTTGTTGGAAAGTCTATAAAAATTTAATGTATTGTACCCACGCACATGCGTAAGTATTTCAGAAGCTCTTTAAGTAGCCTGGTGTACAACTGTGTTGTCATAGGCATTCATGAACAAAAAAGCCAAACAGATTAATACATACCATTGCAGTTCTGGACTTGAGAAACCAGTCAAATCTGAATTGCGGGGAGTTTCGGATACACTGTCTTAATTCATCATAGACGTTTTCTTTATCAAATCCTAGCTTGTGAAGCATACAGATTAGAAAGCGATCCTCCTCTTCAGTGTAATTCTTCCCTTTATTGGTACCATATGATATTCTCAGCTGGTGGAAAGGGGCTTTGTATCTGCCAATCTAAACAAAACAAATAAGATCATATAAAACTGAGAAATACTTCAGAATTAGCATGGAACTGTTTTATATGAAAGCAATACATCACATGAAGACAGGCAGCTGAACAATACGAAGTTAGAAACTACATCTTTTATGATCTCTGGTGCTAAGTCACCACATGTAAGGAACCGTGGGTTCTAGATGGTGCATTTACCAACAACAGCTAAACTCGTAAATTTTGGTTTAGACAACAGACAGCTTTGTCTGTGATCTTTTGATTAACAGCAGACTTCTGACGTTGTCACTACATTTGAAAATAGTCAAGATCTCGTAGGCTTCAAATGGCAATGATCTTTTTTAATATACAAATCCTCAGGAATGGTCAAAATCAGAGTAAGAGTAACGAGGTACATGAGACTGTAGCCCACGGTTCAGCTGCATTCTGGTTAATTGAGTCAGACACTGTTCTTCCCCGACTTCCCCAGAAGAGATAACTAACTAGTCAAACCTGAAGTAGGGGGAAAATTCTGACACACTGTCTTAATTTACTACAAATCTGTTCCTTACCAAACTCTGGTTGGCAAAACAGATGAGGACAAAAGCCTCCTCTGCTTGGTAAGTCTTCCCTTTTTAAGTGCTCTAAATGTATACGTAGCGTTTTGTCCAAAAGAAATTCTGCTGCTTCAAAAAGCATGTAGTTAGTAGGAGCGTGTTATATCTTTGTAACAATAATTTTTATCACAGGACAAACAATAGGTTGGGCAATACCTAAAGTGATCGTCAACAGCTGTCAGCCAGGACAGCACTTCTACAGAATGGAAAAGCTATAGGAAGCAACTCCTGAGGAATATGCAAAAGAGGGAAAGAAATACCATGCCCAGTGTGTTGTCTTCATGCATTGGTAACACTGGCTAGAGAGAGAGTCCTGCATCTCACCTCACCCGCACCGGGAATAAAAGAAGCAAGAAACACAGCAAAGATACCTTTGTATCAAGTGCTTTTTTTATGCTGATTCGTCTCTGAATTCTGGCTTCTCCTCTTTCTATCTGAGCCATGATCTTCTCTATGTCTTGGAGTTCATTGCATCTTTCCCAGAACACAGCTAAGAACAGAACAATTGGTTAGTTTCTTATCATGCATTTTAAAAGTTAGGGGGGTTGTACCTTAACAAAAAGATGTTACTGCCTTTTACCAGAACTTACTGCTGTATAAAAATAGGCATGCTTTTACCTGATAGGGAACCTTCTATGCCCGATATCGTGTGTTGCAGTATTACAAATGCTATTTTGAAGGGGGCAGATAAGAGGAGTCCTCAGTTGAAATGAGGTGCAATACAGGCCAGAGAGGTTTTTGTTAGCCAAGCTCTTTCTCAAAGAAAAAAGCTTCTTAAAATGGAAACTGATATAACAGCAATACATTTTTACAGAGGGAAGCAGGAAGGTAACTCAGTGGCCAAAGCCGAGAGCAAGTGTCTAAAAGACGATTACGTATTTTTTTAAAGAAGTTTTCACCTCTGTAAACTGTGCTATACCTTTAGAAATTTAGCCCTAGGACCTTGCAGCTGCGCTATAGTAGAAAACAGTTCTGAGACACAGAGGTAAGTAGCCAAGTGGACTTAGGTTACAAAAACCAACAGCCATTACACATGCAGTCACAAAATGTTTACTGTATCCTACTCTTGATGAGGTAATAAAGGGGTAAAGACTCAAGAAAACTACTGATTAGGGAATAGAAGGAAAAGTGAAACCTGTCCAGCTTAAGCGCTGTTTCCCAGCATTTCCTTTTGCAAAAATTAACAAGAATTGAAGACAGCACTATCCAGTTAGAGCAGATTTAGGAGATATTAAAGTGGGTCAGTAACAGTTTATATGCACATTTTAGTACAGCTGTAATTATGCAGGGGCTAAACACAGTAAAACCTGTATCAGTACAATTCTACCCTGAAAGTCTTCAAGAGCTGTGTAGGAAATTCTCAGAAATAAGGTGTTACCATGTTCATAGGCAGTTCCAACCAGGAAAGCGGCATTCAATACAGACTCACAGAGCTAACTGGGTCAGTTACCTGAATACTCAATGACTTCCTCTGGAGTTTTTCCTTCTACCTCTCGTGCTATATTTTCAATGTCATCACGGCCCCACTTCTCATTAGCTTTGATGAACTGGTTGAAATCTCTCTTATTCCAGTTAGTGAATCCCTTTATAGCAATCAAAAGGAAATATTGCACAGAAGGTTAGGAGTTGTCTCTCTCCAAATTTGTTCCAAGAGATTTCTTTAAAATGGCCCGTAACACTTCCACCATTCCAACAATATTAAACCTCGGCCTTCTCTGCAGTTTAATGTTAGTAGAAAAACTTTTTATACCGCAGTCACTGTAGTCTCTCCATCTAAATACTGCATAGTGATTAGCACCCATTCTCTAACTACCTACTCATTTTGGATAAGTCTCTTCAGCACATAAATTAGTGTCCCTGACCAATATACTCTGAGAGAGAGCAAGATACCACTTTTTAAGAAGAAAAACCCCTCAAGTGAAGCAATAGTCTCTATGATGGTTTGGTTTTGTCAAAAAGGCCCACCAAGTGCCTCACAGGTGCCATCAGCCAGTTTTCCTGGTCACTCTCCCTCAGAAGCTCAAAGCTATCTTGTGATAATACTCATGATATGCCAAAATTATCAGCTGCCAAAATAGGCTAATTTCATATTAGCAATAACTTTTACAAACAGTTGGCAGTAGAACATATGATTTAGCCACAGCTTCTCGTGATTGTACGGTTGTAGTTTTTAAGAAATGGTGACCCATTCCAGTGCCTTACTACTCAAGAAAGAGGTCTTATCCTCTAATTCCACCATCACACCCAAAATACATCATGAAAATATAATACCCATATAAGGCATAACAGGCAGTAGCCTGTTTTAAGTGCTTTAAGTGTATATGCCATCTCATTGTATACCTATTCAGCTCATATCCTCTTTAAGAGAGGGACACTATCCACTACCAGGCAGCTTAGGAAAACTGACCATTGGCCCTGCAGGATTCACTTCAGCATGGGAGTGCCATGTTGACAGAAGATGATACGCTTTAAATAACATGGAAAACAGCACATTCAGCTCTGCAGCTAGTCTGCAAGGTCCCACAGCTGAGGAAAGGTCTCACAGTCTGCAGTCAATGCAAGCTTGGGAAGCCAGACTCTGACACTGGGCTAGTTCTTACTCTTCAGGCTTAAAATACACAGAGCGTAGATCAGATTCAGTAGAACCCGACTACACCCGACTACGACTACATCTGCTGCACGTTCTTCAAAGGTATCCAGGCCCACGACAAACCTAATGCTAAACCTCTTTTCAGTCAGAACCAACTGTGGCATGTGTGACTCCATGACAAAGAAATGTTCCCATAGTACTGTAAAACACAAAGCAGGCTTTGGCCGATTCCAGTCTCGCTAAAGACCCGACTATACCTGGGTTAGAAGCTTCTCTTTTTCTTCTAGTTCTTCATCATTAAGAGGTTCAGCCTCATCAATCTTAAGCTGCTCTTCCTTTTGTGCTTGGGCTGCATTTGGCAAATCAGGATTACGAGGTACCTGAAAGGTTTTGCATTTTGTAAAATTTGATTAAATTTTTCACAGATAATGCTAATTGTTACTTCTCTGTTAATATAGCCTAATCATTTGTTCAGCTCAACATGATTTCATGATTTTCTTTCATTTAAATGAGTGTGAAAGCCAGGACAAGTACATAGTCTCCCGATGTTGCAATGTGTGAATTCTTCTATTACCTTGTACCCAATTGTCTTCCTGTAGTAAAGAATCTCTTTTTCCAATAGTTCAAACAGGCGTGGAGGAAAGAACTGAAAGTCCTGTACGTTTGGCTGTTTTGGAGGCCGTGGTGCCTGAAATACATACAAAGCTTGTATTTGACTCCCTTTCACATCTATAATCTGTTTGTTTGTAATAACTGATTTCAGCTTATGAGAAGAAAAAAAAAAGCTTTATTATTACAAAAATGCACTGTCTTAAAAAAAAAAAAAATAAAAAAAGCCACACCATGCCAGAGACAACTACGACAAAACATTCTAAAAGTGAAAGACCTGTGAGAAAAGCGGAGAGGGTCTTTTGGGAAGAGGAAGCAGCTGGGGAGAGAGTCACGCATGTGTCCCCTTCACCAAAGTTTGGTGTTCAGAGCAGCAATAAGGAAATATTCCACAGGTAAGGAAAATCCACAGCTGCTTAAATAAAAATAAAGAAACACCTTGGTATCACCCTCTTGGCATCACCCTCTTGGCATCCTACAAGATTCACCCTGCTCTTACATTTTTCTCACAGAAGTTTCTCTCAAGTCCTTTGGATTTTTCTAAATTTAAATTGCCTCCCCAATTTATAAAAGTGAATAGAGCAGTTTTTTATGAATAAAGACCAATTTCTCGCTTTCAGCTTTCACCATTTATCATGCACATTTAAACAATTTATTTCTTTAAATTAGTCAACTCACCTTGGGTGCTTTGGGCTCACTGACTCGAAGGGCCTCTCTGAAGTAAGCATCCACAGCATAATTGGCTTTTCTTTCTCGTTTAGGTGGTTCAATCCACTCTGTAAATGCCATCTATAAAAACACATCCCACCACCCCAAAAAACGTTAGACTAAGCCTTGCAAGACATTCAGACTAGTTGCAAGTTTTATATAAAACTAGGTTTACATCTACCTCATTAAATAAGTAATAAAACTTATAAACTATTTTCATGCATTATATTGTATTTTAACCAACACCTTGTATCTTCAACATATGGTTCAACTATACAACTCCGTGCTTTCCTCCAAAAGAAACTTGAAATGTTACCTTCTGTTTTTCTCTGTAGTCTTCCCCTTCAAAATTATACACACTGGATTCCGTATCCATTGTGAAATTCCTAAGTGAGCTTTCACCCATCTTTGAAAGTTTTTCATTCATTTCCGCAGTCTTGGAAGAAGAGTAGCAATTTTGAAAAGTACTTTGTTATAAAACATCTCATTTACAACAGCAGAAAAAAACAAACAATTTACCAATTGACTTGATATGAAAGCCATCAATATCAAAAACACTGTTCTTTCCAACTTACAATCAAGTTATCATCTAGGGCTATACTATCTTACCACCAAATTTAAGTCTACAGGTGGGCTCCTGTTTTTTTAAAACTTTATCTCACCTTCTTTGCCCCTCTTTCCAAAATGTGATCAATATCTTCATCTGTAATCTCACTCTCCTTTGAGGCAAACACATGCGTTGCTCCATGTCTAATCATTTGCAGCATTTCATCCTTCCCAAGTTTATTCAGGTTTTGATCCACCAGTCTTCCTGAAGCGAAAAGCATTGGAGGATAGCAACTGAATAAACAGTTTACATTATGGAAGGAGCAATACATGATTCTTCTCCCCCTTACATTTGCAAGTCAAAGCTATATCCTTTTCTCTCAGTAAAGGGAATTCCAAG
>VZSZ01011133.1:114998-133014 GCA_013398815.1 Ibidorhyncha struthersii | reverse complement strand
AAAAAAAGAAAAAAAAAACCAAAAGAAGTCAGCAAAATCCAGCCAGGGACCATATACATTTGCTTAATTACACGACTTCTGTTCAACAAACATGATTTTGGATGTAAGGTCTTCCATATAAGCTTTGTTATAGTGCATGTTTTCACAATTTCCACACTATTTTTCAGAAATAGTTACTGATTCCAATCAAATCAACCAAGAAGGTTACATTGTCATCACTTTTCCCCATCTATTAAAAAAAGGCAACGCATTCATTTCTACAGGTCAAAGGAGAAGTTGAGTGCTTTAACAACAGAAGAAAAAAAAGTCAGACTATCTCCACTTGTACATATGTATCACTAGGGAGGTAATCAAAAAGTTAGTGAGGAAAAGCCTTCCTCTACAGTAAAATAAATTTTCAAAAGTGGCCCGGGCCTTTAAAGGCACTCTATCTTCAGAGTTCAGCTGAGGCAAAAGCAACATTCCCATTAATTCTTCCTAGCTGATTTTGCCAGTTTACAAATTGTGGCAAAAAAGAATCACAGAATCGTCAGGTTTGGAAGGGACCTCTGGAGATCATCTAGTCCAACCCCCCCGCCAGAGCAGGGTCACCTACAACAGGTTGCACAGGACAGCGTCCAGGCGGGTTTTGAATGTCTCCAGAGTGGGAGACTCCACAACCTCTCTGGGCAGCCTGTTCCAGTGCTCCACTACCCTCAAAGTAAAGAAGTTCCTCCTCATGTGAAGATGGAACTTCCTATGTTCAAGCTTGTGCCCATTACCCCTCGTCCTATCAATGGGCACCACTGAAAAAAGACTGCTCCCATCCCCCTGGCATCCTCCCTTCAAGTATGTGAAAGCATTAATAAGATCCCCCCTCAATCGTCTTTTCTCCAGACTAAAGAGACTCAAATCCCTCAGCCTTTCCTCATATGAAAGCTGTTCCAATCCCCTAATCATCTTTGTAGCCCTTTGCTGGACCCTCTCCAGCAGATCCCTGTCCTTCTTGAACTGGGGAGCCCAGAACTGGACGCAGTATTCCAGATGCGGCCTCACCAGGGCAGAGTAGAGGGGGAGGATGACCTCCCTCGACCTGCTGGCCACACTCCTTTTGATGCACCCCAGGATGCCATTGGCCCTCTTGGCCGCCAGGGCACATTGCTGGCTCATGGTCATCCTGTTGTCCACCAGGACTCCCAGGTCCCTTTCCACAGAGCTGCTCTCCAGGAGGTCGGCCCCCAACCTGTACTGATGCATGGGGTTATTCCTCCCCAGATGCAGTACCCTACATTTACCCTTGTTGAATTTCATTAAGTTCCTCTCTGCCCAACTCTCCAGCCTATCCAGGTCACGCTGTAAGGCAGCACAGCCTTCTGGCGTATCAGCCACTCCTCCCAGTTTAGTGTCATCAGCAAACTTGCTGATGGTACACTCTATCCCTTCGTCCAGATCATCGATGAATATATTGAACAGGACTGGACCCAGTACTGACCCTTGAGGGACACCACTTGTTACTGACCTCCAACTAGACTCTGCACCACTAACCACAACCCTCTGAGCTCTATCTGCTAGCCAGTTCTCAATCCACCCCACTGTCCATCCATCTATCCCACACTTCCTAAGCTTGCCAGTGAGGATGATGTGGGAGACAGTGTCGAAAGCCTTGCCAAAGTCAAGGTAGACAACATCCACTGCCCTCCCCTCATCCACCCATCTAGTGACCTCATCATAGAATGCTATCAGATTAGTCAGACACGACTTCCCCTTAGTGAATCCATGTTGACTACTTCTGATAACCTTCTTTTCATCCAGGTGCTTTGAGATGATACCCAGCACAAGCTGCTCCATCATCTTTCCAGGGATGGAGGTGAGGCTGACCGGCCTGTAGTTTCCCGGGTCATCCTTCTTACCCTTTTTGAAGACTGGAGTGACATTGGCTATCCTCCAGTCCTCAGGCACCTCACCTGTCCTCCAGGACCTTTCAAAGATGATGGAGAGCGGCCCAGCAATGACTTCCCCCAGCTCCCTCAGCACTCGAGGGTGCATCCCATCAGGCCCCATGGATTTGTGGATATCTAGAAGGGAATCTCATCATATATACAAACAAATTGCCTTCATATACTTGCCTTGCTGAATGACTATGGAATCTAGCCGGAGTTTCATTTCTGCACGTTCCACTATTCTTTCTTCCACTGTATTGTCTGTGATAAACCTGAACACCCGAACAGTCTTTGTCTGGCCAATTCTGTGTGCTCGATCCTAGGCAAAAAAAAAAAAAGTAACAAAAAAAATCAGTACTTGGTTTCCAGCATGACTATATAATTAGTCTTCAATTTTCAATAGTTTCAACATACTAATTTACAAAACAGACTAGCACAGGTTAGTTAAATATTTATAGACATCCAGTTAACATGACTACCCATGATGGCAAATTCTTATCTGCAATGCAAGTTTTGAGGTGTGTTTTTCAGTATCAACAATGGCTACATCTCTAGATGTCAAACCTAAAAAAATAGCCTGTTTGGGGTTTGGTTTTTTTTTTGTTAAATCACGCAGGGCGGAAGACTAGATGCCTCTGACCTATGTAACCTTCTGTAAAATCAAAGTATTTAAGAAATTATCTCTGTACTGACCAAAAGCTACCTTCCTCAAAATTGTTCACTTGTGCCATGAATATTTCAAGAAAAATACGAGGCACCACCTCACCTGACCGGCAAATCAGTAACCACTCTGTGAGAATTAGTATTCTGACCGTACACCTTTAGCAGTAGCTGGAACTGTCTCACTTTTTACCTTCCAGACACCGATTCCATCATTATCTCGAACTGATTTTTGCTAGACTACTTGAGAACTTATAGCTTAACTGAAATAATTAAAAATAAATTTCCAAGATTTGTCACTGAAAGGCCTCATTTGTCAAAAAACACTGGTACTTTTAAAATAGCTTTACTTTCTTATGTAGTCAGTAGTGTTCTTGACACTAGTCCTGAGGTTGCAGATGCATTCAAATCTACTGCCAAAAAAAAAAAATTAAAGATGGTTGCTAAAAGGAGCTTGCTCACTTATCACCAACATAAAAGCAGGTTTTAAAAAGTTTAATTCAGCTTTTCTTTATCTCATTTCCAAGAGAACACACTGTAAACACATTCACCTCTACTCCCCACAGAATTAAAGCTTTATACTTTTGGGATTAACGTATACCATGCGAGATCTTTTCTTTTTTTTTTTTTTTAAACAAAATAGACTATTCCCACTGAATGCTGCTAAGAGTACTGTAGCATATACTCAGCATTTCCCACTGCATAAGTCATTGTATATCCCAACTGCGACTAAAAGTTCCACACAGTGGAAGCTGCACTGGAACTGAAAATCAAGTCTTAAAAGTACTTGTGCCTGTCCTAAACCAAGAAGAGTATTAATTTATTTTGGAAATACTGTATCTTGCCACACACACATTTCTAGGAAAGTTCTGTGAGAAAGAAAAGAAAAAAGAACGGTAATTTCCATCTGTATTCTTACCATAGCCTGTAGATCTACTTGTGGATTCCAGTCTGAATCATACAGAATTACAACATCAGCAGTAGCCAAATTGATTCCAAGACCGCCTGCCCGTGTACTCAACATGAACACAAATTTCGAGCTACCAGGTTCGTTATACGCATTAATAGATGCCTAAATAAATAAAAGCAACATATCAGTTGAACCAAATGCTTCACACATACAATTTTTAAGTGAAAAACTTAAAATTTTAAATACCTGTCTTTCGTCATGTGGTGTTTGTCCATCCAGTCTACAATATTCATAATTTCGCCACATACAGTAATCTTCCAAGATATCTAGCACTCTGGTCATCTGACTGAAGATTAAGACTCTCGAACCTGTTTAGGTAAAAAGCTTCCTTATGTTTTCACCAAAACTTAAGATTTACCAAACTCTGCAAGTCCGCGTTACCAGAAAGGGAAGGAGAGTGGTTCCATGTACTAAGAAGAAGAGCAGTTAGAATTTCAGAACCCAACATATAACACAGGGCTGCAGCCGCTGACAGCAGAGCAGCTGTGCGGGGCTTACCCGCCTACCAGGGGTAAAGCACAACAGGTTTTTTTGGTGCCCAGTGTGGGGCTTGAAGGGCTCCGGGTAAGGACAGATGTGACTAGATGGTGCTAGACCAAATTCACAGCTACTCATGGGCAGGCTCCTGCGCTTGCCGTGGGGCTTGCTTGCCTCACTCTACATTACAGTCTAGTTAGTGGCTGCCTTTTTGCTTTTGTTTTCTGTTGTACTCCTTATCAAAATGTTCCCAGTCACAGCAGAGTAAGATGATAACAAAAATATAAAACCATCAAGGAGTATAAAGAATGAAATTTTGAATTATTTGGTTTGGATTTAAGATGGCTAAAAATAAAGTAAGTTCTTTGTAAAGACTTGTCAGTTTACTTACCTGCCAAGAACAACCCCCAAAAAATGTAAATGTACAGTAATTTATGCATATACACACAACCCTTTCCAACCTAGTTGAGAGATTTAAGTAAAACATAGAATATTACAAAGCTTCCACTTCCCCAATATTCTCCTAGTATGATTTTTTTTATCCTTCGGACTCAAGGTCTAATAATGACCTCTCTTTTGTTTAAGATGATAATCTGATTTCAGACCAGGCCACTTTTCATTACCATATCTCAACAAGAAGCCCCATAGCAGAAAGAAACCAAGGTCAAAAAAAACACAGTAACCACTAAATTCCTCTTTTGTAGTCTTACAATGACCCATATCACCACAGCTGCTGAATGATACCTGGATACGAAGTACAGGTTACTTTTATGTTACCTAAGGCTGAAGTTTGGACTTGGTTTTATTTTTCTGCAGTGTCTCCCCAGTCATGAACTTCCCTCCACTCCTTTAGCCAAGTTACCTTACTAAGCATACTCATCAAAATGAGTCAAAAAACTTATTCCAGAATCAAAAATTCTGTGACAACTGAGTTTTACAGTAATGTATTCCGGAGCTCTGTCCCTACTATCAAATAACTTCAAAATAACTGAATGTTCCCCCATGTTTGCGTGCCTTAAAGAATTCACTGGAAAAACTCGGGTGCTGCTCAAAATCATATCTAGCAGGAAAGACCAACATGTCACAAAGGACTTGACTTTAACCCTATGTGAAGACTTTGAATCTGAAATGTTATTTCATGGCAAATCAAATGAGTGGCTAAAACACCACATGATTATGTTTCAAACAGCTAATAATGCTAAGAAAGAAAACCTAAAGCCCAGACCAACTGATGTTTCTGTGATCTCAATTAGCTGGGGCAAAAGAAAAAAACCCCACAAAAAAAAAACCCGAAAAACCCAAAACACTTCACCATCACAAAAAGCCATAATGGACTATTGATCCAATTATTTATGCAGGCACAAAGACACTTCACAAATTGTTTTTGCATCAACTATTTAAGATACAGTGCTTGACAAGCTGCTATCATGCTAGAAACCAACAATAATCCTCGCTGAAGTATGCTGGTTTTTGCTCAGGATACATGGAAACATTAAGACTTCCATTTTTATCGCTGAACCAAACATCTCTCAAACAACAATGAGACACATACCTTGCTCTTTCAACTTAGGTAGCAATTTGTCCAATACTACCATTTTGCCACTGTTGGTCACCAAATGCATATCTGTTGTGTAAGGCGGACCAGGTTCTGCTCCATCAAAGAGATATGGATGATTGCAGCATTTTCGCAGCTGCATGAGGATATTCAACAGTCTCATTTTGTCCAGCTTCCCAGCTGAATTCAGTATATCTATATCCTTCATTAAGATTCGTGTATACCTACATCAAAGAAAGAAAAAGCTTTTTTAACTCTAAAACAAAGCTCACCCTCCCCCTCACTTAATCCCATAACTCTCCCTGATACGCATGGTTTTGTCATCACAAAAGTGTCACAAGGAAATATGTATGAGTTGGGAGTACACCGGAAGGAATTAAATCAAGTTCCACACAATAACCAAATCACGAGCAGCACATTCCTGCTGAGCCTTAACCACAGCAGTCAAGTATGTGAATTACCATTCTCGTTGCATTTTGCTGAGACCCACATAGATTTTAACCTCCTTCTTTGGAGGCAAGCTTTTCTCCACATCAGCCTTAATGCGACGTAGAAGGAATGGTCGTAGCACCTGAAAGAGATTGCATCATTAAATGTATTTTGGAAACTGAAACACTGAACGGGTCAACAGACAAAAGCAGAGCAGATGTTCTCTAACATAAATACTCAAACATCAGACCTGGTACCAGCCTATCTGAAAAAGCAATCTATATGGACACGTTATATATGAGAATATATATGTGCTGGAAGACTCAAAAATGACGCAAAAAAATCATCTTTCAGATGGTTCTGTCTCTTGATTCTTTTTTCATTTTACTTGACTCTTGTCTCTTCATAGCCGGTATTTTTAATGTATGCATTTCAAAACCCTGAAAGCCAAAACTATTGACCCTCCTCTACCCTCCAAAACAATTTCCTTTTCAATAAATAGATCATATTCTGAGCTTCACCAACCTATTCTGAAAGTCTACCATAGTTTCTGGAATAAGCTATCTTACCCTAATATTCTGTCACAAGAAGCATTAGAAGAATTATTTAGAACCTAACTTAGGTAAACGTAACACTTAGACAAAAAGCAGAAAGACTTACCATATGGAGACGTTCCACCAACTTTTGATCCCCTAAACAGTTGTTTGTATCAAACCATGAATCAAAGTCCTGTATCAACAAAATCACTGTTATGTAAGAGGTGTCCTTGCAAGGTGCAATGTCATTACAATGGTGAATAAATACAACTCAACTGATTCTCTTATGTAGGCAGTAAGTAAAAGAACAAATTTCCCTCTCTGGTCTATTTTTATGGAAAGCTCTACAACACAGCATATTAAAAAAAAAAAAGACACAACAAAACCCACAAACCCTCCATACCATTGGAAGGAGGAAAAAGAAAAAAAAAAGTCAATATGTGAGTCCTTTTCTGTTGAAAAAGATTCACTCATATCACTCCATTGGACAAATTCCATCTGGAAGAAGTGTACTACTGCAGTATTTGATGAAAAAGGAAACGGAAAAAGTAAAATTCTGGTGTAATGCACTGCAAGACTTCCCTTTCTACAGATGTTACAATCTCAGTTCATCAGAACAGTTTAGCACATGCTTCACTTTATGAAGTCTATTGCTCATTATATAGTATCTCCCAACTCACAGGGAAGAAGCCTTAGATAAACAATAAGGTCACTTGTAGTTAAATATAAGACCAAAGGTAGTTGTTTTAGCCATCAGAATGTTTAAACCTATTTTGAAATGCAGTAGACATCATCTTCACATTGTGATTTTAAATAACTCTTGTATCTGCTAAGCTCACAACAGCCCTTAAAAGTGGCCAAGCTGAGAAAAACAGTCTACCCTACTATACCTCACAATTCTGGAAACATTTCTAACTGTCAGTCTATTGTTATCAGTAACACTGATAGTGTTACTGAGTAATACTCCTAACTATACATATTCAGGTCTATTTACAAATCTGGAAAATCAGCAAAGTTCACTTAATTTGATTAGCAGAAATGAAGACTTACTTCAGAGGAATTAAAGACATCTGGCAAAAGGAAGTTAAGAAGTGCCCAGAGTTCATGTAAGTTGTTCTGAAGTGGAGTTCCAGTTAACAGCAGCCGATTTGTTGTCTTGAATTCCCTCACAATTTCTGATAACTGAAGGACATTGAGACATGAGCGAATATAAAAATATTATTAGTCCCCACACCACCACCTAATAACCCACACCAATCTCTCTTTCAGTGAAAGTATAAATTACCTTTGATTTTTCATTTTTAATCCTGTGAGCTTCATCTATAACTAGGTATCTCCAGTTAAACTTTTTGAATACTGACTTCTCTTTGATAAGCATTTCATATGATGTTACGCAGACATCCCATTCTCCAGGCAACAACACATCTCTGACAAAGGCAGCCTAGACAGCAAGGTGACAGTTAGTTACTGAAGCTTTGTCAAATCTAAAACAAAAAGAACATGCTGCTGCTGTTAAAATTTTAAAACAATGCTGTTACTAATTTTGAAAGAAAAGATAAAATTAGTTACAGAGGCAATATAACATATAACCATTGTAAAGCTTGACAATTTTGTCAGTGCTGAAACGACTAAAACCCTTGGGGCAGAGCAGAGATGGGATTTCAGCTCTAACTTCTGGCTTTGAAAACAGCAGATGACTGCCTACACACATGAGGTTTTCAATAACTGAACGATAAAATCAGAACTCAAAATTAGTTTGCTGTAGGTTTGCTTTGGCTTTTTTAAGTTTAGAAAACGGTAGCTTTTGACTATGAAAAATAATCCCAAGCACAGCTTTATTTGGCTAACTGAACAATTTCTAGAATGCCGACATCCAAGGTTAAAAGCAGACAGAGTAATTAGTCAGAATTCAAAATACAGAGATGTATAAGTATCAGGAACTTAACTCATATAAGCAAGAAATATATCAAAGAAAGAATAAGTACTTTTGGATTAAAAAAAAATGCATGAAAAAAAATCACAAGATATCAGACTTGGACCAATAACCTCCAGAACTATTTAAAGTTTCATCAATATTTTTGTATTTCTAACCCAAACCACTCTGAAAATAGAGCTAAATGCCCTTCGAATAAAAGTAACTGCTGACAAAAGCAGAAGTTTAATGGCACCAGTAATAACTCTTCCTTCCATAAATAAATGGGTAACTCCAGTTGACAAAGATGTGCCATCGTATTCCATGTTTTTAAGTTTTCTTTGCTGCCCTAAAAAACAGCAGCAAAGAACTGATACTGAAGTATCAAAAAGAGAATGATTGAAATAGTAAGGCCATAAGAGGCTGAACAATACTTTCTCTTTTAATTGACAAAATTCAAGCGAAGTATAAGATCCATTTGCATACTACTTTTAACAAAAAAAAACACCTTGCCCCCTCCAGCACTAAGCTGACAACTGTTTTCAGAAAACAGTTCCTTAGTGACAGACCCTATAATCCTCTTAAGAGCTGCTGTTACAGCCAACACAAAGTACTGTACTACACTACAGATCCAAGTAATATCCTTCCCTGTGAACAAAAGGTAAAGGACAGCAAGATCACATGCTGGATTTACACAGAAAGAACCACCACATCAAAACTTACTCGCTGGTCTTTGTCACCTATCAAACAAACTGCTCGAAGCGTAGGTACCCATCTCTTGAATTCATTCATCCAGTTATGTAGAGTGGACTTGGGAACTAACACCATATGAGGACCAGGAATATTTCTGTAGTGTTTCATATACCCAAGAAGAGAAATTGTTTGCAGTGTCTTCCCAAGACCCTGTAAGAGATGTTAATGTGTCAGAAAAAAAAAACTCTCAGGAAACACCTTTAAAAACCACAACAGTGAGCTCTGAGTACAATATGGAAGACACAGCAGCCTGAACAAATGAGCGAGATATATTAAAGACAGTGCTACTCAAAAAAGGCATCAAAATATTGGTTACGAAAAGTTTGTATGGCTTCCCACGTTTAATAAAAAAAACGCAGTATGAGTAACGTTTTCAAACCTTAGATTATGAAGTTAGAATTTTGCCTTAGAAGTGCAAGAAAACATTATTTAATAAAATTTTGTTTTGTAGATCAGGGTGTACTCAGGTTATTTATTTAGAGGTCAATGAACTTCACAAACTGGACGTATGCATTCTCTTAAACTTGAAATAACGTGACTAAATTAAGAACTCTGTAAGGAGGCTTTTACAGGCCACAACATCACGTCACTTCTTGTGAGAAGAAAGCCAAACATAAACATAACAGCTGCATATGTCAAAGAAGAAAACAAATACTGAGCTTCTTTAGAAGTACTTTTAGTGTTCTGTTCTTTATTCAACAGAAATATTTAAAACCTTGTGTCTTCACCATAAAATTTTAATTAAAACAAAACTGAGGAAGACACGCAAAAACCAGTTCATATTACTTAAATAATTAAAAAAAAAAATTATGACTCAAACATATGGGATTTAAAACACCCCAAAACCATCAGCACAAGTTATTTTTGCTTCTAAAATTCAAGTCTTTGTCTTCAAAATAACCACATTCCACCTGGTGTAAGATGTGGAAAAATGTTTACAAGCTGTATGAAAGGCATTAATACATTCAAAAGGATTAAAAATTAAGAATTAATAAAAAAATATTTAATAGTAAATATTTAAACTCCTCAACTCAAGATGGATTTTGGAATACTGCAAATCCAAGGACTTACAAAGTTTCCCAGTCATTTTTGTTAAAAAAAGCCTGCTTCACTTAGAACTGTATTGAGCAAATAAAAAAAAGTCCTCTATTGATAAGCACGTATGTTGAAGAAAATCCTTGATCTAGTTCAAAATTAAACATGTTACTAAACAGTAATTTAAATTCATTTGTCTCTAATTCATCTTGAAGACATTTTATTACACAGAGAAGAAATTACCACAAGGTATGAGAAATGCAATATACTGAAATATAATTAGATTTTTATTTTTCCTTATCTGCTCCTTATGAAAAACAGATACAACTAAAATCACTTAGAGGACAAAACCATATCTGCTTGTCAAACTACTACAGTTTCTTCTGCATTCATCCCTTGTCTTAAAGGGAAAAAGAATAAAAGCAGAAGCAAAAGCTACTATGGCCAGTGCTGACCGAAATGTCCATGGTCATGGCGTGAAAGAAATTTTAACACAGTTCTCTAAGCTACATTTATCCTTGCATCATTTTTCCCAGAAAATTTCCCAGTGGTGTAGCTCTTGCTGCTGAGATCAGTCCACCTAGGACACTCATATCCTGCTATCTGCATTTTACTCTAACAACAACAGGAAGTGTTCCCGCATTTGCTTCTCTTTTCATACATGACACCCTCTTCACAAGGGCAGCTTGAGAACACTGTAACATAATAGCTGCAACTCAGAGGAAAAAAAAAAAAAATAGAAGACATGTCATTCTATAGAACAACTCCCCTCCACCAATAAAGTTTGACAGATTCTCTTTTCATATGTCTATTTCTAAAACTGCCTGCACAGCTCATTTAAATTAAGATACCTGTGACACTTTTAACATTAGTGGCTTAAAAACATAGTAGAAAAATAACATTTGGCAACTTACATATTGCATTTTGTGCTATTCAAAAATTCCACATATATAGCTGAACTAAAATTGTATTGTATTGCGTGTGTTCGCAAGTCCCTAGATACATGGGCTATGTGCATACCATTTCATCTGCCAGGATGCCATTGATGCCATTTTCATACAAAGAGATGAGCCAGTTCAGTCCTCGAACCTGATAATCACGCAGCTTTCCCCATTTCACATCTAAGGGACATGAAAGAATAGACTAAAAGATCTGTAAAAACTTACCAAAGCATTTCAGCATCCCTTGCCTGCTAATTCACACTGATTATCTAAGCTACAGAACAAAATCAAGTAGTAAGTTTCATGCAGTAAATTCCAAGGACAATGCAGACTGGAGACAGCAACATGTTAATTTTGTTTCTGCAAGGTGCTCCAACAGCTTCCTTTTCTGCAAGAACCCAAAATGTCGAAATTCTAACTCTATCACCAACCCCCCAAATCAAAACACAGTCGAACCTTAAAACAACAGAATACTGAACTCTTCGTTAAATGAACTGGAAACTGTTAGGTACTTTAAACTGCATCAGAAGATAAGTTACATACGTAAAGTTTGTAAGATGACAGACTTAACAGCTAGCTCTTTTCTAGTAACTAAGGTGTAGGAACTGGATTTCTAAAGGACAAGACTCACTGGACTACCTTTCTAGCCTGACTGAAAATAAACAGTCCCTCGCTAATACATTCTGTCCCATTAGACTGGTGCTGGATTTTTTTTCTCCTTCTCCTCTTCTCCAGAATTAATTCATTGCCCTTGGGAAGGGTGTAAATAATCTTCATTTTAAATAACATTTTGAACAAAAAAGAGCAAACACACATGATGGAGATTCTTCAAATCGAGTGCAAACATTAGTTGTCTTGGAGCTTTCTGTTAACAGCTCCTCGTCTTCTTCCTGCTCTGTTCTACGATGGCGGTAGCTGAAAAAGTGCAAGAAAGTAAGTCAGTTTCTGGCTAAACTGAAAAGACGTGAAAATGTTCCAAATTAAATCTAACATCATTGCAGTACAGAACGCAAACGCCCTTGCTTCTAGCAAGATTCTTCAAAATAACTCCTGTTTAGCTGATCAACTGAAATGCTGCTTTTTAACTCTTTAGAGCCACTAGCTTCTTAATAAGATATGATGACCACATTGTTACCAATCTCAAGTACTAGAGCCAAGTGACTGGAAAGGAATAAATTGCGTTCATCAGTACTGGCCTTTAACTGCAAGACAGGGAATGACACTGAATTTAAGAGTTCTGGAACACCTGCCAAACGCTAGATGTACTTAGCCTATATATAAGCTGCAACAAAGACAATCCAAATTTCTAGACTTCTGATTTTCAAGATGCCTGTAAGATGCAGTAAGTACACTGATGTTGTCTGCGAACTCTTACAACTTACAGCCACAAATGTTCTGCTTTACTTCCCCCGCTTTTCTTCATGCTAGAGTACTTTACATCATGATAGTGTTTTACCACCAACACAAAATTCTTATAACTCCTAGAATTCTTAAAGAACCCTCAACTTGCAGATGGGCAGTTGAAAAAAATCACAATTATACAGCATAAAACACACACCAAAACAGGACAAAAGACTAGCAAGTTTAACTTACGCTTCTAAAGTACAATAAAATCCATAATTACAGTACAAGCTGGCCTACATGTCATCACTCACTCGCCAACTGACAGTAAATTCTGTTTCTCATCCTTCTTTATTCGTGGACGTCCAGGCTTCATTTTCAAAGGTGAAGTTGGAGTTTTCTGAGCAGCAGGCTGAATGAAATGAGCAAACAGCTCAGTCTGCTTCAACAGATACTCAAATCTGTTTGCTCTGTCTGTTTGCTGTTGACAAGAAAAATTAAGTGGAACAAGTGTGAGACATTACAGTATGAATTCATTCAAAAGAAAAAGCTAACAAATGCTTTTTAAACAATATAGATTCACATTTCTTTACATACATACCTACAATAAGAAAGAAGAGGTGATTAATGTCAACAATATAACTGTTAGTGACAGATTCAATATTCTTCCATTGGGTCAAGGCTAGCCTTTGCTACGTAGTACGTTTAAAGTTGCAAGACAGACCTGCACTAAGACTGCAATCTGGCCTTGGCAAAAAGATTGCCTAAGTGTCACCAGACACGGCCAGAATCCCCTTATGAACCATCTCCTATCAAAAATGATAGTCCCACTCCCAGAAATTTACCCCCACCCAGCATGCACAGGATTCTTCAGTGAACTCATTCCTCTCACCAGCCTGGCAACAACTACTTTCTACTGCATTAGTTTCCTGCCTGCTCAGTGAGATACACCACCTCACTGTGGTGTCAGATAAGCAAAAGAGCTGGCATGAAAGGGGTGGAGGGGGCAGAAGAGCCCATAGCTAGAAGCCAGAACACCTATTTCAGCAGCAGAGACCTCTTAGATACGCTCAGCCTAACTTGTCTGACTGCCCCCTTTGATATGAGTCGCTGTTTCTGCTGTGCAAAAAAAGATTACAGGAGACAATATTAGCATCTAAAAGGTTCGGTTCTTTGAGACAGGTTTCCTTTGGAATCAACACACCTTCCCAAGGCCACATCAAGACTTCAGAACAGACAATCAAGGCAGAAAAACAGTTTCAAGCTTAACAGCAACCACTCTGACATTCTGCCAGCTGCCACAACATAACCTGGTATTTAGCAACTTGCACAGTTACAGGAAGTCAGTTTTCTTAGTAAAAAGGAACATATGTTCCAGACTTCTGCAACAGCAATGCCAGATCTTTGAGTGTTCCCTTTAAATAAAGCAAGCAGTTCCTGCACTATGTAAAAGACAGGAAGACAGGGGGTAAGAGAAGAAAGAGACCAAGAAAGAGATCCTGTATGTACCACAGAAGAGTCAGACTCACTCTTAACTATGGTTTAAGCTTGCTTGACACAGCTACAATTCACACCCACTGAATTAAAGCTTTCCTGTCCATTCTTCATAGGTTTGTGGGGTTTTTTACTTTGCAACAATTTCTGAAGTTTAAACTAGGTAAGATCTTACTACTATCCAAATTGCTGATCATTATTTTTAAGTACTTGTTTCACTGGCTGTGCAAAAGAGAAGTAGAAGAGATACAACGTGCATTGCAAAAGCTTCCTCATTCGAAAATTTTAGTGAAGAGTCTTCTGCAAGTTTTGGCACTGCACACACATCCCCACAACTCATTTTCCTTGCCCTTAAGGACATTTCTTTTCAGACTAACAAACACCTGTATCTTTTAGATAGGACACAGACAAGAACAGGCTGTACTCCACAACCTCGAGCCTACCAACAGAGAAACTTTTCCTGTTTTCTTTTCCAGTACGTCTTCTGACTAGTGGAACAGTAAAATACAATCCTCCTTGTAATCGTGCCTGTCTAGATACTAGAAGAGACAACTCCAAGTTCACTTCCTTCAGTTTGCCAGGAAGTAGCAAAGAAATTAGCAGAAGACGACTGGGTTATTTTCAGTGGCAAGAAGAAACACCACAGGAAGCAGCAAATTATAAGAATCAGTTTCACTTTCCCATGAAGAAATTCCACATGCAGTCACAGAGACCAGAATTATGAACAAGAAGAACGGAAGACAGGAAGAAACAGAGAAAGGATATGCAACAAGATGGTGAGGAGTGAACGGCTCCATCTCTCATATTCAGGATATTATAATGACTAAACAAATAAGGAAAATAGTAAGTTTTCTCATATCTAACCCACAAATTACAGAATCGCCCATCTTCAAAAGCTCAATGACTCTACCTAGAGCTTCACAAAGAACAAATTAAATTTTAGACAAAGCTAACAAAATCCTTTTCAGTCTAGACAAAGTAAAAGGGTTGAAAAGATGGCCAAGGCGTACAGTCAGCACTTCTCCTAAACAGAAAACCCTTCCTCGATGTCCTGTGAATTTTAAAAGCTATCTTTCATTTACTTTGACCCATAAACTGTACTGTTTGAAAGAACCTGCCTATTTTGAAGTCTTCCTATTAAAGCATATTTCAACTGAAAATTAATGCAGTGCCTACTGAAAGCCTTATGCCAAACCTTTCTTTTTACTGCTCACCCTCTTTTCCTACAAAGGACCACTACTCCTGCAGTTCAAAAGTAAGTTTGGAAATATTTTCCTGTATTCAACAGCAATATAAAAAAACGGTCCTAGACTTCAACTGATTTCTTACATTGAGAAAGTAAGGTAGCAGCCATTTAAATACTTATGGACGCTTTCCTAGAGGATCTTTCCATTTCTGACAGAGAAAGTGAATACTCAACTCATCATAATCCCCCTTGCCTACAGGAAGGACAACTCCACAGATAACTTCAAAAGCAACTTGACAACTTTTTATTACATTTTTTTCCTCTAAGAGATTTGAATATTTCCCATTATATCATTCTTCTAAATCTAGAGCACCTCAAAGCTGCTAGGACTATACTTCCTAGAAACAACAAAACACATTAATAGTCATTCCCACAAATGACTGCAATGGAAATGGAGAAACAGCAGAGGACCAGTGAACAAAACGCTAAAAAGAAGGGTCTCGAGATTTTTATTTTTTTTTTATTTCAAGTTAATTTTTTTTTAATAACTACACAAAGTTTTATAAATCCAGTTAAGAGATTTCAAACAAGCATAAAAATGAGTCTATTTTAAGCAACTGCATAAGTACTGGATAGCTGTACACTGTCCCAAATAATACATACCATTTTCTCTTCGTACGTAGGATCTGCTTCCTGGATCTCTTTTTGTTTTCCTGGTGATGCATCATCAAAAGATTCCTGAGATGAAAAAGAATTAGGAAAAAAAATTATTTTCCAAACAAGGGAAGATAGCCATGTAAAGAAGAATAAGCTTGTTTCAAATTAGTATCTATCTACATCAGATGGCACAGCCATCTTTTCCTGCTTTGATATAGTCAGCTTTCTATTACTTACTATAAAATTACCTGGAGATGGATCAAAGATCCCTGCCACAGGGTGAGGGACAGAGCTAGATCTCCGTAATCTGATTTAGCTCCATTATTAAAGCATCACATCGATATGAATGAGAGAGACACCTGTGGTCCAGGAGCTCGGCATGCCACTTCTAGTGTGCTGAGCCAAAACCCTCCTAAAGCTGCCTCTGGAGAGTACTGTGAAAAAACTAACTCCAGTCCCAAAACAAGAGTAGTTTCAAGTTGGTTTGGGTTTTTTTTCCAGATTACCCGAATCCCTTAACACTCTGTATCAAGGGAACAAGTCTAAATAAGAACCTGGACTGAAGTTTCGTCCTGCAAGCAGAGTAGGAATTTAGATAAACTGCATTTTTCCCCTATTTAGTCTACTAAATCACATAATTGTTGTTATGACCAGTAGTCCCACTACTAATAGAAAAACAAGCTGGTTGGGAGGGGGCAGTCCTCCCTCATCCCCTTCCTGCCAAATCCTTGACATACTGCTTTCAATTATTCTTAAAATCGGGGCTTACTTATCCCTGTCTCTCCTGTTGTTAGGTTAAGTCCTTCCTCATCACCTCCCACGTGTCATTTAATCTTCCGTTCTCAAAACCAAAAACAATGGGATGATCATTCCCTGGTAAACCAGTAAAACAATACATTGCAAAATAATTCTTGAAAGGGTGAGAAAAGGAAAAAAAACGAGATGCCTTCAAAATCATTATTAACCATCTGTTTAATTGAGCCACATAAGAATAGAGCTAAATTCAGTCTTTACTGGCCAATGTAAAACAAAGGAACAGGAAAGTAAGAAACAACCTGAAACAAAGGCAGGCAAAACACGGGATGTTTGTGGGCGGGTCTTCTTTCCTCACAAAACTCCAGCAGGTAAGGTGTGTGGAAACAGAAGAATCCTACCACAAATGTTTCGTTCGCCAATCCAAATCCAAAGAACCGAGCATAAAAAGTTATGGCTAAAGATCTTCTAAGCTCATACCCAAATCTTCTTACTCATCTCCCACTGGATTTGGCCAACACCCGCCTACCAGTGAGCACAAGCATAGGGCCGTTTGAACTTCGGTACCAAATTCATGTTTCTCCTGAAATGCCTAACACGCGAAAAACAGAGACACAGCAGCGCGCCACCTGATCTCGTCAAGTGCGATAAAGATGACAAAACTTCGCAGTTTAGCTGGAGTGCAAGAAAAACGGTCTCTCAGATGATCAGGACTACCGAGAAGCTATTTCAACTGAAACGTCACTTTACACAAGGTTGAAAAGGAACTAACTCGGCAAGCGCAGAGAGAGCCCTCGCGCACAGGCACCTCAAGAGCACACGCTTCACAGCCTCCATGCGCTTAGCCCCGGCCCGGAATTGCCCTATTTTTGCAGGTTCGAGCAGGACTTATTACCCACAGTGCTTTGGCTACTTGCTCATCCGAAAAATATGGCATTTGCAAATTTATTTAGATCAAGTAGGTTGGACTGTACAGCATGACTCAGAGTACTAAACACCCGGCGCTGAAAGCAGGACCAACCAGTTTCCTCATATCGTTAAAGAAACAATGCTGCGATAAAAACTGCATCTCCAGGCGATCACTCAAACCCCTTGAAATTTCTAGAATAAGCACCTGCTGCCAAAAACAGCCCTCAAACAACACCCTACCCTGCAAAAAAAAAAAAAAAAAAAAAACTNNNNAAAAAAAAAAAAAAAAAAAAAAAAAAAAACAAACAAAAACAAAAAAAAAGTTTTGCGAGGCTTTAGAAGAGAGAAAAGTTTACTGCTTTTTAGAACATGAACACGCTCATCGCTGAAGCAGGAAGCACAAACGATGGGAAGGCTTTCCAGGGTGGAATAAGAGGAGGAAAAGGCCACTTGCGAGGAGCGGGTAACGAGCCCGGGGCCGGGGGGGGG
>VZSZ01011133.1:52930-111256 GCA_013398815.1 Ibidorhyncha struthersii | reverse complement strand
CAAAGGTTCTGAATTTCTTAAAGTCCTGAAAGCAGAGCAGACTATGCAAAAAAAAAAAAAAACCCCACCTGCAAACCAACCCAACCCAAACCCAAACAAAAAACCCCAACCAAACCAGGGAAGAGGATTTTTGAAGTTAACATGAAGATGCTCATGAGCACACAAAATCCTAACAGTCCATACAGTGCCTGAATATGGAGACCTTAAATTAAAAGCAACCAGCAGCATAAAGAAGCTCATGACAGGGATTACCAATGTGCTAAACACCAACATATGGTCAAATACACAATAAGGCCAAAAATCCTCCCTCAGCCAGTACTAAACTGTAGAGACAACTAATTATTAACATGCTTCTGAAGTTAGTAAAGAACCATTTAATTACAGATTTTTGTCAAATCTCTCAGGCGACATGTCTTTCAATTTTGTTGCTCAGTTGAGTAATCATAACTTTAATTAATATTCTTTAGATGACTTCTTGTTAAACAAGAAATTGAAACACCACAAGGAAGAGCAACTCTAAATGATACTATTAGCTGTGCAGCAATTATTCTAATAGACGTTGCTGCACATGTATCAACACTGTAAATCTTCCCAGAGTTTGGGAGATTAAAGGAATGAAATAGTTGTTTGTGGTCACACCATCAGACATACAGCAGTCATCTGCACTCAAGAAGGTAGGAGAGGGGAGAGAGGCTGGTTTGCATTCACATCTTAGGGGGTTTTGTTTTTGTTTTTTAAAGTTTAGTTTGAAATGCAAAAGTAAAATACTACACGAGTGAGATTAGGTACTGCCAGTTTTTTTAGCTCCTCACAACACTGATGTTGAGCTGGACTATCCCATCCAAAGCTAAATATAATTAGGCCTACTTCAAAGCCATCACTTTTCTGTCACCATCATTTTTATTCTAGTCTCAGATTAATGGTGCTACAGGCAACAGGTGATATAGACACACACAGAGTCAAATCAGCCACCCAAATCATGCCATGTTTGTTAAAAAAAAATAAATAAATCTCTCTACCTATCAGCAAAGATACAGCTTTGTCATGACTGATAACACATTGATCTTCACTGTAAAAAAAAAAAACAAACACAAAAATCAACACATGCAAAAGTTATTATACATGAATTTCAGTGGATTCCTTAATGCAATGGAAACAATGTTTTAGAGTTTACCACATATAAGTGTATAAATTTCTATCCATGTGCTTTTAAATTTTGAGTACTGTGAAGATGACATTGAAGTTGTTCAAATTACAGCGTAGCCATCTGAGCAAAATTAATGTTTCATACAAAATAAAGAGCACTGAGTTCATCTGCAGGGCTTAAACAACCTGTAATGAACATTTGTAAGCCTATTATGTTTTAGGTCTGTCTTCAAAAAGCACACTACAAAAATACTGACACGTGAAGACCAAAAATTTTTCAAATTTTTACACAACCAGAAACTGGTGAAAATTTGGTAACAGCAACACATCCACACAGCATGTCAGACTCTGCTTGTGTACAATTTAAAACAAGCCCTTTGATCGATAAAATTTACCCACGCAAAAAAACGACCCCATGTAGTGTCAGCTGCGGATACCTGTTACAGAAATCCTCGAAGAATGGAGATTCTGTAACAAGCAGCACTCTCACAGAAGAAAGCCAGAATAAATAAAATGCATTTAGGTTTTATTTGCACGCTGCTGTGACTGAAAAGGCTCAACCAAAATGCATTAAAATGTCTTTTGTTTTGCTATGTAAAATACATTTTTATCTATAAAATGGTACAGACATGCTTAATTACACACACAGTGCCTTCCCTTTTCAAAATCCAGATTCTCGTCCCTCTTAGTGGTCAGGCTCTCCCCTGACTCTGTCTCCTTGCACCCGTGAAGTTCACTTCTCGCCATACGGCATGGCAACCAGAGCCAGACAATGCAAGCAAAGAGGCTCCCTTGGAATAGTCACTTCCACCATCTATTGGAACGGCAGTTAAGCCACCTGACCTCCTCCTGGTGCTGTCATTCTTAGAGCAAAAAAGGATTTAAGACATTGGATATAAACCCGGACTTCACTGAAAGACAGCAATAAATCTGAAAAAAGGAGTTTTCTTAAGCAAGACAATACTTTAACTTTTCTATTTAAACTACATCTGCGTTTTTATCCCTGAAAGTGGGATTCCACATAAACACACGTATCTGCCTGTACACCCAAAGCTGCTACATCAAGGCCGCTGCCATAGCATCTTGATCTGATTTCCATGGTTTTCTTGCCTTTCTTATGCTGCTGTGTTTCTTCTCGGTTGTGACCTGGACCAATTTTCCCCGTAGTGTTTAGATATTTAAACAAATACTCATGAAAGATTTTGAAAAACTTAAGACACTTAACTCATATTGACAAATACCTGCCCCCTACTTTCCTGTAACTATAGTTAATATAATATATATAATATATATATTTTATATATATAATATAATAAATAGGACATATAGGGGCTTCCAATACAGTTTTTATTGCAAAAATGGTGTGGGTTTATGTGTGCTGTAGACTATGCTTGCTTTGTGCCACATGTATTTTCTAAGTCCTTGGAAGTGAACATGAGCACACATTTTGTATTAGGCTATATTGACTTCTTTTGAGTTACTAGTTTGTATGCATCATCTGAATTCCTCTCTGCATTAGCGATTATTCTGAATAACAACAGAGATTATTTGTTATGTTGAAAAAACTTCTGCTCACTCATGAAAAACAGAGCAGCTATCATAAAAGTAACTATTTTTCAAACCTCCTTTAACTGAACAGAGTATTTGGGAAAAAATCATGTCAGAAAGACACAGGAAATCAAAGTAAGACTTCACCAAAGAACAAAGTGTCTTGGGGAAAACGTAACAGCATGTATTCAGATCATTATGATGCAGGGGAGAGAAAAACTACTAAGAGAAATGAAAAATCTGACAGATTGTGTGCCCAGAACTGATACCGTTTTTAGAGAAGTATCTGACCAGAAGGGAGTCAGCCAGGCAAAGTTATTTCAGCAGCCCTGAGCCGAAAACCCCAACCAACACAACTGACAGTGTTCAGAAGGGATGCCTTCTGAAAGAAATGGAAAAGGTCCACACGGCTGCAGTTTACCTGACGGCAGGCAGACTATAGAAGATACTAAATAAAGATATACAGTTGAAATCAAGTTCTCTCTTTTTTTTGAGGGCTGAGTGGTTATTTTGTGTTTTGGTTTGTTGTTTGGGTTTTTGGCTGGTTGGTTGGGTTTTTTGGTTTTGTGGTTGGTTTGTTGTTGTGTTTTGTTTTTTTTTTTTTCTTTTTTTTTTAAGGAGAATTTAATCCCATTTACAGACCAGTAACTGCTTGTTTAATTTAAAGTTTCCATCTTCCTACACAATGGACCTAACTAAAAGAAAACCTCAAGAAAGATCTTAAAACTATCAACTGGAAATTTATCCCTAAACTTTTATGCAAGTATACCTTGACAAAAAAAGGTTGAAACTACTCATGAATCTGTGTGGCCAGTCACACACCGCAAAGTGCATTATCCCAAAACTAGGTCCAGAATAAGCTTGCACGAAACCATCTGACAGTTCAAGACCAGACCTGACCATAAATCCGCACCTATTCAGCTTCTTGCCAAAGTCTTCTAAGGGGACTACATCCCAGGGCAGCTTGGATGGCTGGCTCAAGAAAGGGCGGGAGCCAACATTTTCTCATCCTTAGTCCCATATTTCAGAAGATGGCCCTCCTCCTGGTACACCAAACACCAGGGTACTCTATAAAATAAACATAGACCACAGATACCACTACAAAAAACTGGGGGTGAACAACTAAATTCACAGCAAGATGCAGCACAGCCTGCAAAAGCTCGTACCAAGTGTACTTGCATCCCAATCCTAAATTTTATCCCATTCCTTTTACAAGGGAGAAACAAAACCCCCACCCACCACCCTCTCCGAAACTAAATTTTTGCTTCAACTCTTTACATAGTTTTTAAGTGCACCGCTTGTTGGTGCCTCTCTGGCACTGGCCACAGAATTCCTGTCCCCACTTCTAAGCTGAGCGCTGGAATCGGGAGTATCTGCACTCCACAGCGTACAAGGGGAAGGGACCTCACACAAGGCAGATCACAGGCTAAATCTTGGTCCTGGTTAGCTCCTTTGATTTTTTTCTTCTTTTTTTTAAAAAGTTCTTTAAGGGCTAAGTCTGTTCCATGCTCCCTCACACTGAGCTGTCAGTAAGCAGAGCTAATGGTAAAAATGTCTTCAAGATCATCACTTCTTTCATTTATGCAGGGAAAAAAATAGTTAAAACACAAACAGTATTTTCAGAATTTAGTTTCTAAAATTCTATTTACATACGTGAGCAGAAACGAGATTATTCTGAAAAAGTTCTTGGAACTTTCACTTACTTTAATGTGATGCATCAGTGCCCTGAATATTAAAGTCTGCTCCTCAAAAGATCACATAATGGATTTGTGTGCCTGGGGAACGTGCAACCCTGTTACACTTAATGCCATTTAAAAATGCTGCTCCATGCCTAACTAAAGATTATGGAGCCTAACTCTGAACATCATTTGTTTCAACACTTTGGTCTCAACTATGATTAATTTTTTAAAAATAACTAAATGTGTACACCATGATTTAGATGTATTACTATGAAGACAACCTCAGCAGAGGTTTGAGTCACCATTTTGATGCAATTAACTCCAGACTTAAACCAAGGTACTCCAGCAGGGCAGTCTGAGGCATCTCCAGAACTCCCAGCCCAGCATCCTTCAACACTGTCAGGTAAGGGAAAAAAAATCCTAAACAAACATTTCAATTAATCTGCATAGTTTACAAGCGTGTAAATCCACAGCACAAGTCAAGTGCACAGAAAGAAGCAGCGATTCCTTCCTCTAAAGTATATTCCCTGAAAATAGCATAAAAATATGAAATCTTGTATCATTTAAAGTCTGGTAAGAAATCAGGAAAAATAAGGCATAATTATACTTTTCCTGCTATTCTGGCCATCTGACTAAAAAAATGTAGTAAAAGCAACTTTCAGCTGGCCAGCTGTATTTGCTCACATTCAGTACCAATGATCAGCTTTCCCGATACCAACATACTTTCTGTAAACGGGGTTTTAGAACAGAAATCTATACTTTAACTGTAGCTTTAAGAGTTGTTCCTTGGGCATCTAGTGGCGGTTAGGTTATACAGCCAGCCACTAGCTAGTTACAGCTAGTGCAAGAACAGCTCAACTCTCCTGCAATGTCCACAGCTAAATTTGAATAAAATACTGAGATGCTCTACTGTCAGCCTTTTATTTTTCCAAATCAAAAGCATTTTATTTCATACTTAAAAGTGCTCAGTCAATTCTAAATGTAGTAGTACATCTGGTTCTACTTCGTATTGCACCTTTTAAATATCTTTGGAAGACTGTATTTCCACACCCTCTCCCAAAGTGCAATCAAGTCGTCTGGGTACCCTGTGCAAGCCACACACACACTAGCACCTGGCACTAGCCAAAAAGAACCTCACACAGCATTTGATGAAATCTTATTCTAATAGTAGGATTGGCCTTTTCCAAAATTGATGTGACACACATTTTGTTACTGTTTCATTGCAGATAAAACTTACCAGGAAAAGGCTTGGCAACAACAATGGATCCTGTAAGAATCTTCAAGAGTGAATCACTATGATTGCTACAAATGCTGATTTTATAACTGCAAGAAAATTTTGAGTCTCCATTTTGAAAACATTGTATTTTATGTTCTAAACTGTATGGGTTTTTTTTCTATTCCATTTTACCATAGTAAACAAATACTTCAAAATTAGTAGGTTTAATTAACATTTACTTTTTGTTCTTAAACACAGAAGTAAAAGTCATTGGCCCATGCCTTGTGGTTTAGAAACCGAAAAATAATTCTACCAGCTTACTAAATTTGGCATCAGAGTGAGATAATTATTTTTGCAAGTTGATTTTACCAAAATGTTTAGTGTTTCTTCAGTGTGTGCACTGCAGATGACACAACTGTACACTTCAGCTAACTTGTTTCTTATAAAGAAGTTGAAGCAAACACAGACCGTCCCTTTCAAATAAGACATGGGATTTTTCTTTTCAAGACCATCTAAAAAGAAAACCACTGGCATCAAAGCAGTCTAGCTCTGTTTAATCTAACAATGAGATCCAAAAGCCTTTCAACTAGTTATGCATCCAATATCTTCTATTTTCCCACTTTTGTTACTGAAAATTAACATCAAGGATGTGGAACCACAAACATACACTGGGAAACTTTTAACGTTAGAGACATTGCTCATAACCACCTCAAGCACCTTTTATTTTTGTCCCACTCTGCAGCACCTCATCAGGTTGAGACCCACACCCAAAATGCCTGTTCAGTTAAAATAAAAAGCCAAACAAAAACCTCACCACTTGGATTTTGGTTCATCTACACTCAGTCAACACAATGTTTTTGTGGAACAATTATTACACTAATTGCCAGACAAGCACTTTCTTCGTGGTCATGGACCACATTAGTATTCCCATGTCATAAGACAGACAACAAGAAATGAACCTATAGAAGTGGTGTTTGGTACAATACACAGAGACCAAGAGCAGATGCGAGAAATACAGAGGCTAATCTCCAAATTTAAGTTCATCTGTGGATAGTGGTCAGCTTCTTAAGAGCTATAGGTGTAAAATACCCAAACAGATTAAGTGATATTATTGCTTTCTAAAATTGCACACAGATAGTGTATGGCAATACCTTTTTCTTGAGCAAATAAATATCCTTTGGCTTGTCATGACATCAACCACTACAGCAAAAGAGAGAACGAATGGCAGGTTTGTCCAGGGCTGCTAAGTTTCCAAAGTAGTTTTGCAAGACTACAATAAATTCACTGCTGCAGTCAGTAAGAGCTAAGCTTAAATTTCACTGCAATAAAAATCTTGCTTAGCTCATAGTGCAATGTGCAAGCTATAGAGCTTCCCATCACTCCCTACTTAGCTACATGGAGCAATGAATTCTAAATTACTTAATTAAAACAGCAAGACTGTAATTTGTCTGTACGCCCTATGTGTGGCACCATGTCACAACTACCACATGTGAATGGCATTATCAAATTTTTTTTTTTTTTACATAAATACAAATCTCAGTAAAAAAGACTAATGATCACATTTTTATCTTTTCATCTTTTTCAGTGTCACTTTACAACTTTTTAGCAGAACACCTGTGTCTTTGCACCTGCACTTCAAGAGGTAATAGTGATTACGTGACAGTGTGTAAAAGTGTGGCCATTAGTACTTACGAGATAACGTATTGTTCAGATTGTAGTATAAAGTGATACCAAACCATCTTTAGTCAATCTTAGTGCACAAGGCACTAAGATTTTATTTTGATTTTTGCAAGCAAGATTTTGTGTATTTGTAAAAGACCTATTACACACATATATTTGCAGTTTAAAATTACTCGTTTATGATGCATACAGCAATGAAAACTATATCCACAACTGGTAACATACTGTTTAAGTGAAACAAGAATGAACTTACCTGTTTGAAAAATAACACTTGATGAACAACACTCACAAACTACTTCTGCACTGATACCAATGGAGTTTTCACCAGCACCCATCTCTCTAACTAGTGTCCTCACAAAGCTACTAACTGAAAGTTACACAAGGCTAACATCAGCCTCGCTTTCTTTCTACCACCTACAATTCCAGGATTCACATTCTCAATTTAATATTCACATCCTTAGATGATCCAAGTGTTCAGACAGACCTGCAGCATGAAGCCCCACTCTAGCTTTATCAGTGAAAACGAGATGTATCATCCAGAGTTAATATCACGGCTCTGATTCTGAACATACTTTGGACAACAACAAGTAAGTAGACAAAATATATTACTGGAATTAGGGGGAGAAAACTGCTTAGAAATCTAATTAACGAGAAATTTTTGACTCTTAGTTAGAAAGCATTATACTATCTGTACGGGCTGAAAAACGCTGTTTTCTTTAACAAAAGGAAGGCAAAAAGCCTAGAAATTAAGAGTGGATTCTCCGTCATAATAACAATTAACATTGTGAATGCTGCCAAATTTAAAATGAAGAAAGAATAAGTGCAATCTGCAAACCAAGGACTGATATCAGCAAACTTAGAGCAAAACCACCTTGTATCACCAGCTCAACAAGAGGCCAAGCTTAGGAAAATGATTTTTAAGCATTTATACTTCACTATCAGAGATGCTCACAACATCTGAAAAAACAGTATAGATATAAATATATAAGCATCACTGCTTGATTACAAAAACCCAAAGAGTTTTAAAAATAATACATAGTTGTGTAATTGGTAAATGTTTCACGGACAGATGCGCTAGGGATAGGTAAATGATGAGCAGCTCTTCCAAACTTTGTCCCTCAAATTCTTGCCTCTACTGAGGGAATAAAGAAACATGAGTTAGAAATATTCTAAGATCATCATACTCCTTGGGTGCACACGAGTGTGGGAGTCCACAGCATGGATTCTTCTCCCTAGTGACAAGCATCGAAACAATTATGTAGGATAAACAGCAAAGTGATTATCTAACCACATCTGTTAACGAATTACAGGCACCTCAGCAGTGAAGATACACTGCTGTCTTTGCACTTATAAAATGCCTAAAGTCAGCATCCTAAAACAAAACTATCATTACATTAGGTACCAAGTACTCGTCATGCCTATGGGTGCTTCAACTGTAGCATCAGTGAAGAAGAGTTTATTATTGGATAGGAAGACCGTCAAAGCAGCGCTGAGCTATAGCTCCACAATCTTTACGGATTTGAGCTACTTTTGATTGAGCCATCAAGGTCCCCTGGCTCACGTCACTTCTTCTGGCTCCCAGCACACTGGGAATTCAGATAATTTAGCTGCTTAGTGCAGGGTTTTAAATCAGAGATTCATTTTGAAAATTGTTTTAGCTGTACATTTTTTTTTGAGAGGTTCTAAGAGGTAATCTACAATTTTGAAAAAGTGTGGTTGGTATCTAGGCACCTTCATAGACGCATTAACATGGGTTTGCTGTTTCACAGGACAGAGTTTACACATCAAAACTGAACAACTTGATTTATTTAAAATTCACCTCAAAATGCGTTGTGTTTAGTTTCTTTTTTAAAATGAACATTCAAAGCATCAAAATATTACTAATTTAAAAACAACCTTTGTTAAGAATAAGATAATTTACATACTGTAGATTGTGGCTGTGAGGGGAGAGGAACAACCGATGGTAGATTAGGCACAGTACTAAGGCCAACATGCCAGAAAACAATACAGCTCTATGCTCAACTTTTAAATGATCTGGACAAAATAAAACAATTGTGTGGGAAAATAAAACCAACTGCTTACTTGAGGGTGTTTGTGTAAAAAAAAAAAAAAAAAAGGGTTAGTAAGTTTTCTATCTAGACCTAACTCAGTCACGTATTTAAAAGAACTCTATCTTCTTCCAAATAACAAAAAATATTTCTAAACCAAGGCAGATTATTATTTGGAATTGGCATAGTAAAATAAAGGATCACAGTATACAGAGCTTAAAATCCTGTACCAGGAAAGAGCAACAAGTGGTTTACAAGGGGATCATTTAAGTATATTATCTAATTTTTAAAAACAGAGATATAAAATATCAGTTGCATAGGGATTTAAATATAAGGCCAAGCAGGAGGTTAAAGTAAAATAGAGATCATAAGAAGGGCACTATGGTGTCAAAACATAGTATTTCCATTTGAATTAATGTCTAATTCAAAATCACAGTATTTTGCTAGTACTACAAACAGTGAATGTCAAACTGTCCCATTAATCTCGAACTGAAAACTGACATTAGAACTTCTAAATAGTACAAAACTAAAGCTCATTGTCTAAACCTGATCAGTGTGTTAGCACAATAGTGCTTGGTACGTACCTGATTTATATACTCTACCTTCTGTAAATAATATAAAGGTTATTTCTTGTTAATAAGTGTGAGATCACAATATTACTGCATGCCATCAGTGGTTTGCAGGCTTACTTGATATTTAATTATTCAGTCTTTAAAAGTGTAAGATCCCACCCTGCAGAATCTTCACCCATTGAACACAGAACACTGTCATTAATAAAATACAATAGAAGTTCCACCACTAACAACTAACATTTAAGCCAGGATTGTAGGTCTAAACCCAGTACAGTTCATTATTATTAACTCACAGCAATTTTTGTTAGGAAGGTAACCTGTAGACTTCCACATAATCTTGCGTGTATTAAATATAAACAAGTATGTAACTAACGGCCGTCTCTTGGCATTTCAAGTAGATTATTCAATTGTGAAAGTATTTCCGCAAAATCAATTTTAAGTTGTCAAAATGAAGTTCAAATATTAATTTCCATATCTACATGTAGCTTAATTAACCTAAAATTGTAAGGAATAGTAGTGTAAGGAAAAAAAAAAAATCGCCAGATGAATTAGGCATTAAGGTATGCTAACTGGGAATACCTGAACCAACATGGTAACTGAAAAAGTGCATAAACATAGTAATACTACAAATGTGTTAACTACAGAACAAAAGGTTTTCTGAAAGCTAAGCGATACTATTTTACATGTTATTTACAGGTTGCAATTTTTCCAGAGACCACAGAGCCAATTTGCGATCTTAAAATTCCGTTGATATATTCAAAGTGTCCTTTGGCTTCCATGCTAGTCGGTCAAGAACCTATTCACACACCAGTGAATCAGGTACTGTACAGTTGAACAACACTGCCACTGTGGTTCTGTAATTCTTCAAAATTCACTCTTTTCTGTTCTTTGAAGCAAAAGCAGTATTTTCATTTCACGCTTTTCGTAGGTGTTTCGGATTCTGTAGACTGTCTCCCATCAGTCCATGCCTCTCGTGTGCTCTTCAGTGCTAGTGTTTTCTGCTGGTCAACCACAACGTAATCAACTCTTTCATCTGCCACACTGCTGCCTGAACCACTGCTCTTTTTCTGAGAAAGGCAAGGGAGAGTGAAAAACATACGTTAAAATAAATTAACAACAAAAAGTAAGTAGATGTCCCAAACAGATATAGAACAAGCACATGTTTCTCTGAAAGGTCCAACATAGGCTCTCTGATTGACCATTTGACAAACTAGTGAAGATGATCATGCTGGAGGCTCCCCTCTTTCCCAGCATCTACTTGTGAAGAAATTTTAAACTCTTGATGGCAGAAATGCAAGAGTTGATGATGTGCTTACCTTACGAGGTGGGGTAGATTTTCCCGAATCTAGGTCCAGATCTAAATATTCTACTTGTTTATCTCCTTTAGGTTTTACCATGGGGCTGCTTCCTCCATCAAGACTGTTGCTTCCGAACAAATTCTGAAATTATAATATAAATAACTTCAGCTACAAATGTACAAGCTAACAGTCCACATTATCAAATACACTTACTATAAACTGCCAAAATATTAAAGGTTAAGGAACTGACTGAGAGCTCTTGCAATCAGCTAAACCATGCAAATTTTATTGACATTGTAGAACAAGGGGATATATTCTAAGTGAAAACTGGGACGGAGCCAAAAGCCAACAGGGGGAAAAACCCCCAAACCAACCCCCCAAATTTAAGGTTGCCACCAAACCAATCTGTGCCTTCCACCTTATGTCCCTTTCGTATCATGAGATAAGAATGGCGCGCGGTTTGTTCTTTTAAAATGAAGTTGTTACATCTCAAATTTAGCATTACTTAATTAAAAACTTTTTTATCTCCTTAAATTGCTGTTAAATACCTTACAAGAATTTCAGCCTTACAATAGTGGCAAAACTTCAAATGAAACTTTTACATTTCATTCAAAAGCCATCATGATTAAGCTGAAAAATCAAAAAGTATTATTCAATTGATAAGACCAAAAGATTAAAACTTTGGCAAATTTGTGTAGGGCTGCCTGAACTGAAGTTGCATTGTATATACCTAAATTTCAATTAGCCCAGACTTTTACAACCTCACCTCCTCTGTCCTCTCCCAGCCTGATCCCTCCCTCTTAACAGGTGTTATAGGAACAGTACAATAGAAGGACTCTTCTCTAAAAGATAAAGAAAAAAAAGGAAGACAGAGGGCAGCAGTCAGCAAAAAATGAAGAGGAAGACAGAAGGAAAGACGGAAGGGTAAGGCTGACAGCAACTTGAAAGAAAAAGCAGAATATTGCTGATTGCATTAAATAAAACAGAACTATGACACGTCCAAACAAGCTGCTTCGAAGCTGATGACAGAAAAAGATGAAAAAGTATGGACTCCTTTCTAAGATGCAGTTGGAACAAATAAAAAATTTCCAAAACGTCTATGTAATTGTCACATTTTAAAACAAAGGCCTTGAGATATCTGAAAATGTTCAGGTTCTCTAGGAAACAAAGTATTTTATCAGTTAAAGCTTAATGGGCTGGGCTTTTTAAATTGAAGTTATCCGTTACATCTGTATCGTCCAACTCATATAATATTAAGTGGTAACAGGGACAAACACAAACAAATGAGACAAAGTTCATTTTTATTGCCCAAATTCTCTAAACAAATTCCTGGATATTTAACATATAAATATCAGTTCTGTATCAATGTTTCCAGCATAAATAAAAAACTCTTTAAACAAAAAATATTCTGTTATTTCAAACAAACTAGACAGGCAGAACATATGCATTAGAAAACAGAAACTTTAAATATACATAAATGAAAATGAAAGGAAATCCGCACAACAACCTTGAAGAATGACGGTGCAAGCAAACAGAAGATATTAATGACAGGCCGTCCAAGCTGTGATATTAATTATACAGACTTGGACTGAAGTTAAACCCCTGAAACGGCATCGTAAGAATCAACAGAAATCGCCAATTTGAACTGCGATTCTGCTGCGGGGAGAACTGTGGGCACAGGCGTTTCTAAACCTTTGTGTGAAACGGGATGCGTCTCGCATCTGCAAAATAGGATGTCACCAATTACTTACCAATGCCTCTTGCAAGAGAGGGGCCAAGTTTTGACACCACCAGCTCCCCACTGCTGAAGCGCACTTTGCCTGGGAAGCGCGCCTGCACTGACGGCAGGTCGGACACGGTACAAAGCACAAGCCGGGATGCTCCGCAGGCTGGTGAGCTTGCACTGAGTCAGAGCTGCCCCAGAGAAGTCAGCTGGAGCAGCTGGCTCCGGGGCACCTAAGAGGCAGTTATCCAGAGGCAGCAATGGTGAGCTGGAGGGGAGGGAGACTGGAGGAGGTCGGGGAGGGTACCCAGGGCAGCAGGGGACGGGGAAGCAAGCAGCACTGCGAGAGGAGCAGAGTCCAGGGTGTAGTGAAATGGGCTAGCACATGCCATATAAGAAGGCAGACAGACGAACAGAACAAAAAAAGGTGCTAGACAGGCCCTCCCCATCTTTCATAATGCTTTAAAGATGAAAAACGCTGCTGTACTCCCTACTAAGAACCCAGGCTGTAAAAAAGTAGTGAATTCATTGGACTACACTGAAAAAAAAGCTGGACTCAAGATACAGGTTTTCCTCCGATGCTTTAGGGGTAATTCTGGACCACATTTTAGTTTAAGCCTAGGTGTACTGCTACTCTTTTACTTTAAAATACTATTATTGGTTCTTCTTTTTCTCTCTCTCCTTTCCTCCCAAACAAACAAAACCCAGAGCACCCATCATTAACTTTTCTTAAGTAGCTCTTCACTTACTGCACTGCAAGCTGAGTATCTGAAACTTTATTATCTGAGAAAACTCTCTCCCACAGGGGAAAACCCCCAGATATTCAATACATAAAGACCTTTCCTATCTTCTTTTTTGAAAGAAGCCCAATAAAAGTACACATAGCTCAGTTTTTACACAATGTAAACAACAAATATCAATCCTTTTTTTCCCCTGTTCCTTCCACATTTCTTGGACGATGTCCTTTCAATAAAGGTTTTTAAGCTTATCTCAGAGGCCTTAAGACAGTTTATTTCCCTTGATGTCATAATACTGAACCGGTGCATAGCCCAGGACAAGCAGTTACAGACAAGAAGAGATAGTTTCTAGGGAAGAGGAAAAAAAAGTCATGTACTGAACTGTTTTGTACAATAGATATGTATACTAACCCTTCTCTTTATATATGATTATGCTTTTAATTTCTTTAGTGAAATCTAACTGAAATTACAGTTTTTCTAGAGAGATTTTTAATTATTATTTTGATCTAGAAGTATAAAGGGAGTGATATTGAGTGGAAGGATTTGTGTTTGCATGATTTAAAAGTAAGGACTGCACAGGAAGAGAGTAGTTAAGACGTAGATTTTACATACTGGGTCTTCAGTGGACTGATTTGGATTCATGGATACATAATTCTCTTCACTGTCGTGTGAGTCACTGCTGGAAGTTGTGCTATGAACTGAATCCGGTCTGGGAGACATGGGAAACCTGGAGGAGCTAATTACCAGGAATTATTTTACAAACAATACATCTCGAATATCTTAAACCTCCTGGTAAACAACAAAAATAACCATATTAGAGCTGAAATTTTCATTCAAGTTTACTAGTGTCACATTTTTTGGTTATACATAGACCCTTATATTTAATATTAGAAAACAAAAATTCATATGGACACACTTCGTTTCAATGCACATGTGCATATATACATACATGCACACACATATAGACATACACTTCCAAAGGAAACCTCAATTTGTATTACACAGGCTAAAAATATAATACAGATGTACACACATTTATTAACACTCTAGTCAACGAAAATAATTCAAATGAGGAAAAGCTGAGAAACTTACTCTCGCGCAAAGCTTCTGGTGATAGGAGATCTAACTGGAGCTTGTAATTCTTCCCATTCAGGCAGAGGTTTTATTTCTAGCGGAGCTGGTTTTGCTATATAAGAAACAGACAATCTTAAAGCACAAAACACTCCTCAACAAACAAACTTAATAGCTTTTCAAATGCTAAGTAAAAAAAAAAATATATATACTATTTTTTAAATAGTAAACACTAGTTAGGAAAAGGAGACACTGTTCAGTTCTCAGAAAGCCATGATAGATTAACTTATATTTTTAATCTTTCCAGCTACCGAAAAGCAACATCAATTAGAAAAAAACCCCATAATTTAAGCATTTTGCAAGATATATTTGTACATAGTAATTCTGTTTTGAAAAGAGACACTGAAAATGGCAGCGTCGTGTTCTGTCTTCACTCCGCCATGATGACTTGTTGAACTGACAAGTCCAGCATAGGATTGATGGACTGTTTCAGCTTAAACTGCCAGCAGAGCCAACTCCAGGTACTTTTCTTGGTTCACGGACAATTATTATTATGCAAACTCTGCCCTCGCTGCATACATGTGCCCTTACTGATGAGGTTTCACAGCTCAAAGTGTGGGCAGAATCTGCAGCAAAGATTAAGTTCGCAAAAGGGAGAGATGAGCCAATGCCCAGCTTCAGTTCCAAGAGGTGCTTGGCTTGCTTCAGTGCTTATCAACAGACAACGGAGCAGCGGCGTGCTTGTGCCATTAATGACATTGTCCTAAAAAAGGCGCCATTTTTAAATTCCATTTTCAGAACAGAACCACAAATAGAGTATTAGTGAGAAACGCATTATCTCTCCCTCCAGCTTGTATGTTTTACCCCTCCTAAATGTTAGGAAAAAAAAAAAAAAAAGTGTCATCTATTCTATCATAGGATTTATGGGAGAAAAATAATAATCACATACAGTCAAACTGCTGTCACAGTTTGAATCCCAACTTTATCCTCCCTAAAACTTTTAGAAAACTAAATGCCATGTCATTACAACACCCCTTCCTCTCCTCACGCCCCCCCGCCCCCATCAGTTTTCTGCCTATTAGCAGATTTACCAAGATCAAATGTCAGGCGTGTAGCACCAGTTCATGTGCAGTAAGAGCTGTCACAAGTGACCAGATGAGGAACTGACAGAAATCAGTTGCTTCATCAGTGTGGTTGTCTCAGAAGGAAAAAGCAGAACTGTACTCATTATGCTTCCATTATACTCACTCTTCAGATTGAGTTTATTGAAAAGTCAGCTACCATATATTGAACACAAGGACTCCTGATTGAAATTTGCTGGATAAGTCTCAGTCTTTAGTATCCCATAGTATCCCAAACAGTTTTCTCCTTTTCTCTGTTAAGAAGTCATAATTACGCACTCAAAGCGTATCAAGCCTACTCCAGTAATTCTGCCACTTTAACTCACTTGCTCATAAAAAGCCGTCACCACAGACTCGGAAGAAGAACTACAACTCAGATCTATCTCAAGATATAAGGTATCATATGAGATAAGAGTGGCAGAACTGAACTTGACATAGGCAAGATGATACCAAAGCATGAGTGACACAAAAACGATTGGCTTGGCTCAAGTCCTCTGTAAAGGCCTGAGACTGCCTGGCAGGTATAATCGGTGGGCAAAGTCCTGCTCCAGCAGAGAGGGAGTCAAGACTTTGTCCAAAGCCCACTGAGAACAGCAGGAATATTTCATCCAGTTGCAATGGGCTTTAACAACCAAAGGTAATGATCAGTGACACTTCTGTGAGGTTTTTAACAGCATTTGTGATCTCCTTTACTTCTTGTGACTATTCCAACTCAGCACCTTCAGTAAAGCCTATCAGACTAATTGCAATGCTCATTAAGATGCATAAATAAACCTCTGTACTAGTGAGCAGAGGATCAATATTTTGCTTTATTTCTGTGTTCAGCCAACAGCAGGAGACTCAAGTAAACTGATTTCAGGTTATTGCCTAACAAAAGTTATTTCAAGCAACTTACGGGTAAGTCATATATACTTGCTTCTAAATAAACAGGCAAAAATAAATCCAAAATATGAACAGCTACAACTTAAGAGATCAGAACACTCACTGTTCAAGCCAGAAAGACTTTAATTCCTTACATAGGAAACTTTTTGCTTGGCAAGGAAAACGTATCCATGATCTTACATTGTAACGGAAGTAAAAAGGCCATACAAGAGTTAGAGTTATTCTAGAGTAACAGTTTTCTTAAATTTTGTTTTACTTATGTTTATAAAGCTCCATATACATACAGTGCTCAAGTACATACCCTTTCTTCTTGTAGTAAAGTCACCTATGGTTTGTGAATCAGTTCGCTCTAAACCATGTGGTTTAGGTCTTAAAATTTTAGGACTTTGACCTAATTGGTAAAAAGAAGACTCTCTTAATAATATTCTATTTGTAACCAGAAAAGGGAATTTTGTAAATAAACAGCACAACCCCCTGCAGAAAGGTTAATGCCACAAGCATAAGCAAGCTGCTGAAGGAGTTTTACAGTCTAGCTAGGTTTCACGCTAAGTGCTTAAGCACCAAACCAGAAACAAAGAAAACACTGCATGCAAGTAACTGTTGGAGGCAAGCACAAAAGGTGTACAAAAAGGCAAAAAAGTGCGTCAACCAATATTGTAACTGATCATTACTATTAACTGGTTTCAAGTTGCATTACATAAATTCCATAGTTGAGGAACGCCTAGCATGACAGGAGGAGAACAGTCATGTTTCAGATGCAAGCTGAGGTACCCTCAAAGAAATGAAATCCTCTTTAGTCACAATATTATTTTGGAAATAGCCACACTCTTGGGACATCTCCTATCCACCATGCATCTCCTACTCGAGAAGCCCCAAGAATCTTTTTCCACACTCTATTTGTTAAACTTGTTCCCCAGAGGTCTGCATCTGTCTGTACCGAAACCACCTCTCTCACCTTGCAGACAACACAAGGGGACCTTCTTTCCAAGCTCCCAGTCTGCGTATTGTCCCCCCACTATGGCACAACCCAACCTCCACCACCAATGACCCTGTCATAAAATTACCTTTTAAAAATTGTTTTAATTGTATATACCTATATACAAGGGCAGAAGATGCACTAATCGTTCCCCAGTATGTTATGCTATCATACGATTGGTAACAAGGTGAAGAGTACAAACTAAGAAAACATTAGAGGCAGTAAGCTTCCTACAGGCAGTAATATAATCCCTCTCGCAGCAAGGAAGTTCTTATCCAACCTGACCAAACTCTGCGAGCGTTTCAGGTCACATTGTCTGTTTTAAATAAATATGATCAATAGTTCATAATAACCCTAGCCTTTCATGAAAGTCTAACTGACAACGTGTTAATATTAGAAAAGGCGAGTGCCTTCAAGTGGTACACCAAGAAGCCATATGAAAGGTAAATCTTTGCAATAAACCAAATGAAAAGCCTAAGTCTGATTATGTTAGAAAGTTGCCCTACAGCACAAAATGGAAAAGGACTGGCACAGACTCAGATGTGGGATGGTACTACCAGCAAAGAGTGAGAATGCGTTGTAAAAAATAAACTTGGCAACAAACACCAGAAGTTTGCAAATCTCTACCCCAAGGGTTTTGCATATGAAGTGCTTTATTACTGTTATCACTGAAGTATTGGGAATAATCAAGTAACAACAAGAAAGGTAAACAGAAAGGTTTTGTATTGTATCTTAACTTCTACACACTGCTTCTCAAAGACCATGCAGGTAAGACAAAATTTATTTATTTATTTACTAGTAGCGCTGCATAGCAACTTCCTTAAAAAACAAAAGGAGATGAGATGATTTTCACACAGACAGTTCTTTTCCAATTTCGAAATCAGATGCTCCCTGAAATGGCTCGAAGCACCAATGAAAAGACCAAGCAGTTGGGCAATGCTGACCGAAGACCCAGATTGTAAAGTGGTACACAAAGCATTTCTGTAAAGTATGCTGTTGACTGGACCCAAGTCAAAAGCATGACCCAACGTGTTGGCACAGTTCATTCTGAGTTGATTCGATATTCTTAAGTATCTTGCCTACAACTCTATGATAAAAGCTTGCCTATATAAAAAGACCAAGATCTTAAAACCAATTGAACAAATGTAGACGTTCAAATTCAAACACCTTTTATTAAGAACAATTTCATGCTGAATGTCCTTACCTAATCATATTAACTTTGTGTTCCACAGTTTTATAATTGGATTTAACAGAAATTTGGCCCAGTACAACTCAATTTAAAATGCCAAATCAATGCATTGACATACGAGCACAGATTTTAAGTACGTGAGAAATCTAGTAGAGGTAACAGGGTTAATGAAATTATTTAACCAGTGTGTACTTTATAACCTCTCTGCTCTTATAGCCAAACAAGCTGAAGAGCCTGAAACCCATAATACAGAAGATAAGTGCAAGGAACTCAGGGCTATGACTCATTATTTCTACTTTTGATAATAATGCTAATGCGGTCTCGTGCAGCTAACCTTCCTGAACGATGATTATCCCCATTTGTAAAATGTGGATATTATGGAATTGCCTGCCTCATACTTAATTTAGCACTTATAAACCATTCTGAGACTTTCAGAAGTGCTATATAAAGAAGTACAGGTCCCTGTAAGATTTCTCTTCTGCATCGGACAAGAACGTACAAAATGTTCCAGCATAAAATAAACTCACTGAGCTTTCATCTCTTGCTGCTGACAGACTGTTCAGCCTAAATAAATTTGGTAGCAAAACAGCTTGCTGCTACCAACTAGCCAGGATAATGCAGTTCCTCTAGTTTAATATGTCACAGAGAATTAAAATGTTTGTGTGGGTTTTTTTTTCCCCCTCCCTACAAAACAAAAAACGGAAGGCCTAACCTCTGTTGAGGACCTTATACTGTGCAACAGAAAAGACCTGACACCAGGCAAAGGAAAAGGGGAGGGGGGAATCAATCACAAAACTGAGGTTACTTATTCTTGTCTGTAGTGCAGAATACCTCCAGCCCGTTTTTTCATTCATTAAATAAGATAAAGTAACACAAGCCAGGGCACAGAAAGCCCTTAATAATATCCCATACTCCCTCAAAAGACATATTTTCAATAAATCCATCAGAAATTGTGGAAGTACCATTCTTTTATCTAAAAATTGGCTGTTCTGTCACTGTCTTAAGCCAGATCCATGAACAGAAATACTTATATTTTAGAATTTTATATCTTAAGTACTGTGACTGAAATTCCTGGCGCTGCTCCCAAGTAACCTCACTAATTTTCTCCGGGAGCACATCCTAGCTGAATATAACACGGAGGAGAAAGTGCCTCACAGCCGTACAACAAACTGGCCTCCAACATCTATTCTATTCAGAAATAATCACTAAAGGTAAGTGTCATAGGGCCGTTCTTCCAATCAGCTTAGTGAAGGTGGAAGGACAGTAGGTGTCTATGGAGAGTCTGGCTCCGTACAGCATTCCAGCGCCAGCAATACTGAGGACCGCATTTCCCGTGGTTTATGCCCGCAGGCCCAAATTTACTTCATCTAATGTTTAAGCACTCACATAAAACAACACTTTTAAGTTACACACCTCCTCTGGGAAAGATAAATCTGGATAAAAAAAATTATAGGGTTTATATATTTATTTATTTTCATTTTTTTAAAAACTGAAAAGGAAATAAATTGTGTTGCAACACCACTGGATGCAAACCTACAGGGGAGAGGAAAAAAAAAAAAAACCCAAATAAATTATGGCAAGTGAAACCAACCAAACAAGAAGTGAAAATTAGATATTTTCATTGTTCAGTCAAGTCACCACCTGTGAAATGCAAAGTGCTACAGCCAGGAGAGAGAAGCTCAGCTTCCGCACGTTCTATCAGAACGAATACTGTGCAAGGGCACTCTGAGCTGAAAAATCACTAATGAAGTCTATTTTTCTAACAAATGGCTGCTTGTAAAAACTGCCAAGCAGAGCAAGCGATTATGGATCTAGCGTTAGAGTGCACTCAGACGGCATGAATTCTGCTCCTGGCATTTCGGTGTGTGTCAATGCTGCCTTTGTCTGAGAAGTCATCAGGAAAAGAGTCCATTTCACAACTTTGGTTTTGTTTCAAATAACGGTTTAAGCTGAAAAAACCTTTTGGCTTTTCCATCAGCTAATGTATTCTCTCTTCTTGTTTTCCATAAAACATTTGAAGTATAATGTTGGGGGGGGAGGAGGGGAAACGGGGTCCCACTGCAGAAAATTCCTGTATCAGAGTAGGTGGGTCCTAACATTTTTGGTTTTGAGGACGTGAACTGCTCACTGCAGAGCCTCATTTGTTTTCAGGCTATCACCTTGAAGCACTAGTACTAAACAAGATTTTTGTAAAGAATGTTTCTTTTCTGACTGCCTGCTTGCTCCACGGCCTGCTGGCAAGGGATTTTACGTCAGGAAATTGCAAACATCCTCACGAAGGAGGCCAACGCTCTATTTAAATACCAGTTACTTACGGCTTAAAATTTTAAAGTAAATCTACTAACGTGACACAAAATTTAAGAAACGCGTGATCTGTTAATGCTGTTTCCTGGCCAACAGGACTAATCCTCATGAGACAAGGAGATCAGACGCAGGAATGCTACAGCAGTACTTTACTTGGAATAGGAGGGGGAGAGCAAGGGGCCAAACCAGCCACAGAAGTCCCTGCATCCACAAAAATACTGTCAGAGAGACATAACTAACAGCAATTTCCCATTTCCATTAAAAAAATACACATCTTTCCTTCTTTTTTCTGTAATTAGAGGAAACTGAAGTTTGCACTGAGGTGCAAGAATTCCAGTACTCAGAACCACTGTTGATTTTTCCTTAAAAAACAAGGCTGAAGCTCATGGTCTTACTCCCACAGGGTTTATTATTTCGTTTTTAATTCTGCTGAATAACATCCCCCTTTCCTCCTCTTCCTCACCCCAGTGAACTCTGATTCCCGAGTACATGGTCTTCGGCACAGAGCTCTACAAATATCCTGAATTTGCTTTTTCATCTCTGTTTTTATTAAGACTATTTCCTGCCAAGGTACTTCTAATTAGAAACATGTATTTAGTTATACAACATTCACATCCATTTCCATACTAGTAACCAGCAACAAATAGGAATATCAATACCATGCTTAGTTCTGGTCAGTGATACCACATGGATGGTGATAACGACAGTCTCTTTAGGACAGTAAAACCAAACTAAAATCAACTTATTCTTTCAATATTATGAAATATAAAAAGCAGTCATCTAAAGAGAGGCTCTCCTGTTTTCTTAGACATCTTTATCTTCTCAAAATAACTTCTCTCAGAGCACTGGTACTTTGAATGCTCCAGAAATTAAGAATGAATTGGAAAAAAAATCTGGTTATAAAGAAGTCCAACTGCATCTGACAGCTAAGGTTCACTGGTATTCATAAAATATTTGCCAAATGCCATAAAAACTATTCAGAGAATACCAAAGCTATTAATCATCCAAATACTGCTCTAATTTGCGAGTAACTCTTCATGTCTGTATTTAAAAAGCCCCCAAAGCATGATGAATTAAAAGCGCTCAATAACAAAGACAATGTTTTAAGACCAAAGACAGTGTTCTGGAGTGTTTATTGATTAGTAGTATAAAGCTGCACTAAGATTCATGAAGTCCAGGGGAGACTACTTGAGATCACTTTCCTTTTTTTCTTTTTTTTTTCTTTTTTTTTTTTTCTTAAACAAAATACAGAAAACTAAGAGTTACAGAGTTTAACTTGTTCACTGGAAAAATCAAGCCTGACATTAAGCCTATAGAAAGGCCAATGGAATAGCATGACAATTTGTATATCAAAAACTGTGTTTCCTTGAAAAGGCATTAAGCATACAGGGAAGAAAAGAAAAACTGTACAGAGGGAAGAAAAAATAGGTCATTATTACCTGTGTTCTCTTGTTCCTGCTCTCCCTAGAATCTCTGGAGTTCAACACTACCGTCTCTACCACTAGTATCAGAGAAAGTCTTGCACCTTGTCTTCAGAAAACTTGTACGTTTAATTTTTTTAAAACCATTATGTCCCGTAAACCATAGCTTCCTTTGCAGCTGTGATGCAGCCATCCAAACAAAATCTTTACTTGAAATTATTTGTTATTTCAAAGTTTTGTAAGACAAATCACAGCTGCAAGTTAAGTACTGGTGTATCGTAGCTTTAAATGAAAAGTGTATAGCTCCTTGCTATTAAGTAAAAACAAGCCTTGTGGAAGTAATTTAGTACAGTCATGGAGGAAGCGTAATTTTCAGATAAATTAAAGTCTTTGGAGTTCGTGGGGGAAAAAAAAAAAGAAGAAAAACAAAATTGTATTCAGCCTGCTTTAGGAACTCTGAGGAAGCATCAAAACATCCCCCAAAATCTTGTGTTTTTTTAATTTCTAAATGGAATGAACAGGAGGTGTAGCTTTCAAGAGTAAACGGAAAGATTAAACGCATGGATTTCTTAAAAGCAAAAGGAATAGTACTTCTGCTCAGAAAAGTCATCATGAAAATCAGTTTCTTTTTCAACAGATCTGCAGTTCAGTTCTTGCTGCTGATTAAAATCACCATTCACAATTTTTCAATGCCTACTTGTCCTAAAGCCTGAGAAAATAAGTGATCCTTCATTTAAGAATACACAGGACAATCATGATAGCATAGAACACTGCAGTTTTGCCAACTTCTAGTTATTATTATTTTTAAAGAAATGTCAGCTCTGTTGTCACTAATGCCTTAATTGTTTCTCTGAAGTTTTATTTCAGGATGGTGTGGTGCTCTGGCTATACCAGGATGCGCACTATGTTCACATTGTCCAACTCAAGACACTCAAACATGTAAATATTTAACAAGGAAACTGTTCGCTAGGCTATTTATAACTAACTTCATGGTTAATGAGGGTTCTTAATTTCCTTAACAACTGTCTACTTTGCTTGGAATCATACTACGCTACAGCAACGAGCAATTATGCCATTCAGCCAGAAGCATCACAGTGTGTCCTATGGGGGCCAGAATGTGGCAGAGGCTTCACGCCATGTGAAAGCTCGGTACATAATTACTTCTTCAAAGTGGACCTATGCTCTCAAATAAAGAAAATTGGAATTTTCTATGAAGTTAATCTGTTTGGGAGATGCTCATGAGTAGTCCTGGCAAAGATACAGCCACAATTTTATAAGCAATCCACATATTTGTGGTTCAACCACACAAATTTATGTCTTGTAACATCTTAAATGAGAAAAATCTATAAGAAAAACAACCAGATAAAATTTTTAACATTGTTAAAATAATCACAAGTCCCAATTCCATCAGAATTTTTTTTTCTCTCCCTTGGTTTCTTTTGTTTGGTTTCTTGTTTTCAAGGTGCAACCAGGTATTCTGTTGGCATGAGAAGAAACATGTGCATCCCTCACTGTATCCAAATCCTAGCTCACCACTTGCTGGATTGAAAATTACCAGGGCTAAGCAGCAGTCTCCTTTAAAGGCAATCATATGGACTCAAGTTGCAGAAAGCATCTCAGACTAAATGCTGACATATTTTTGTTGAAAGATAAGCCTTTTGTGAAAAAATAAAGGTGAAAATGCGCTATTGGTTATTTTTGCCATCAGTAAAATAATCTGTGCAATCCAACCCAAAACTAGGACTGAAAACCTTGCTTAAAGTAATCTTGAATGCAATTAAACTAACAGTATTTGGGCAAGTAAAAGACAAATGGAGCAAAGTCCAATACCATGTTGTAGGCTGGGAATGCCAAGTTCTTTACTGCCTCTGTCAGCAATCAGCTTAGTGATCCTGAGTGCATCATTCTATCATAGCTCTCCCCATGACTCTGAACTAGCACCTGTGCTGAACCGAACTCTCTCATCAAGTGTTTTAAGTACTATGGATCAAAAACATTACAAAAATGTATAGTGTTACACTATACTTAAATGAATGAGACTTAACTTTTGATTTTCATTCCATCATGGTCATGAATTGTTAATTCAACCATACACGATGGTTCACAAATTTCTTTTCAGAACCTTAAAAAACCCACTTTGGTACAGAGACATGCTGCCCCCCAGAAAAGACAAGTTACCAAGGTACAGTGAGTAGGGCATCAAACTGAGACTTTAAAGAACTAATTCTGCCATCACCAATTCCATCATTGACCTAACTGTTTGATTCAGATATTGAAAAACTAGGTTTTGTCAGTTGAGATGTCAAGCACATGTTTCTTAAGAGCTTTGAACGTTACAGATGAGATACACACACACGCACACTAAATGTTACACAGCTATAAGAAGTCCTTCTGGACAGCTCCTAAACAAGTATTTTAAAAAACATAAATCTAATTTGTAGTTGCTTGGTCTTAAAGTCTTGCTTTAAGATCACAAACCCCACCCCCCCAACCCCTGGAAATAAATCATGGGGCAGGAGGGGGTCATTATCATGCCCAGAGGCTCACAGACACCCCATCTCTCAAATGCTGCCTCCTGACCTATAAAAACCAATTCACACCCCACCCCTTTTATTTTCGACCATGCACTTTCCTTGATCTCTGACTTACGTCAGGTTTGTACTGAAGATTAACATCGTCTAGACTCACAGACCTCTTGTCAGGCCTTAAAACTTTCTTGTGGACTGCCAGCACAGCCACCCGGGACCTGCCTTGCTACACAGAGCGTTCCCCGTGGAGCGGCAAAACCTTCACCACCGTCCTGCAAGCTGTCAGCAGGATGGAAATCACAGGATCCACTGCCTCGTGTCACAACCCTTTTCAGGCATTTTGAAAACCCCCAGGGAAAGTGCGAGGTGGAGCAGAAAAGAACCCGGCTGTTCTTTGCTGCCTTAGCTGTCTCAGGATTCTTCACCTCACTGCATTTGGGCACCTTTAATTCTACTGCTCCTCCTTGGATAAATGGTATTTTGAGGAAGGAACGCATGACCATCAAAACAAATGTCACGTATTCGCTCTGTGGCAGAACCAGTCACAGCCTTTGGATGATTCAGAGAGTAAGACCCAACTGCATGGATGGATGCAATATTTCTTCCACTTGAAACCTTTTGCTAGCAAGAATGCTTCCAATTTAGCATCACGACTACATGCAACCGTGGCAAGCTAAAGCAGCCAAAAAGCAGAAATATAAAATCAATATAGAAAATAGTTCTTTATAATAAAAGAAACAGCACCCTGAAAAAAAAAAATTAAAAAAGAGATTATTTTTATTGTTCAGTTACAGGTGAATGCAGAAAAGCACCTGGCCAAACGCTCTGCGTTTTTTCCCAAGCAATGTAGCACTTACCTTTTGGTATGCTTCTCTAAAGAAATAGTAAAGCACTTTGGTTCAAATTATTGGGGCAGGAAGCCAACACCATGTTTTGAAATTACTTTCAAGACTTCCAGAAAGTACTGGAAGCTCCCCACATTTACAGATGCAGCTGTGAGCTAGAAAAATGAAACTACATGAAAATGTAGTGTCATCCCAAGGCTATATATATTTACTTTTAAAAAATTTGTTATTATTTTTTAACCCATTTCCTAAAACAAAGCTCTTCTAGAAACTTCTGGAAAAAGACACATAGCTCACCATGGCTCCTGGCCCGAGCTGCTCCTACAGGTGGGCAGACTGAAGAGCCTCAGGCTCTCACAGCAGGGCCGCGCAAGTACCCTTCTCAGAAGAAGGTGCATGTGCTTTAGAGAATTTTAGACCTATTTATTATCTACATTGAGGTTACCCATGTCACTGTTTTTTCATAACTCAGTCTTCTGTCACAGTTGCTACTTCTGTACAACTTTACCTATTCTTAAAAATTTGGAGAATTTTAACAATTTAATAAATTACCCAGAACATCAGGTGCTTATATCAGAGCTGCGAAGACATACACATTACAGTCACTGCTGCTGATAGACAGACTGCCAGATCCTTGCAGCCTGGCACATTATTCTTCAAAGACAGCAGAATCAGAAGTAACTGAGTATGTGTTTCATCTCAGGTTTACAAAACAGAAACAGCAGAGGGGAGAGCAGGCTATATGCAACAGAACGGCCACTGCTGTCAGCCGGCCCTCCATTTTCTACCCTTGTCAAAATACACTGCCTGTAAGCAGTAAGCCCTTAAACCAAAGAAAAGTAGAGGAGATGCTAAGCATACACATTCAACAACAAAAAGCAGTGCATTCTTTCTTTTATGTGCTAGTTTCACTGCATTATTTCTTTGTCAAATGCGTTTTTAGCACTGAACATAACCAACTTCCCTGCCCCACACAGAAACATTACTGAGCTAGAGCTAATGCTCACGTACGTGAAAGGTGATGGTGATATTTCTCAGTAACAAGGACAGCTACCAAAAAGGAACTGTGAGTTGGAGGCAGTGCAAACACTATTTTTGCAGCCACCTGTAACCAATAAAAATATACAGCAGCTTCTTCAGACAGAACATGAGATGGGCCCTCCTGTACCTGGAGGCCTTAACACCAACACACCTGATCTCTGCAGTAATACCATCTTCTAGAGAAGCCGCAGTGGTCTTCAATAGAAATCCTTAAACCAATGGCATNGCAGAAGGTAACTGTTTTATGTACCTTTTCCTCCCTTTCTGTGTCTGCCTAAGTTTTATTGAACATACCAGCCAACTTGATACTTTCTATGCTCTAATTTGTAGCAGAAGACTGTTGTACTACATTTATATAAGCAGAAACAACCTGATAATAGAAGTTACTACAAGAACTTCGAAGCCGGAAAAGCAACACTGTAGAATATAAAGCACACTTGTTTTAGGTAAGGGTCCACTAAACCAAGAGTTTTATCCTATTGTAATTCAAAAGGAATTGCAGTTTTATTCTCCCAAAGGTATTTCTGGAAGGAGTTAATTTGCATGGAGAACTCAACCACTGAGATGGGAATATATTACCATCCTGATGTGTCATATCTGCTCTTTCCAACAATGGAAGACTCGCAGTAGTACACTTGATAAAACTTGAGTGAGCCATTGTACGTGTGTTACTAAGATAAAACCCCCAGTGATAAATCAGAATCATTACCATTCTTGGTAGCTGAAGATCTTCACAAAGTTTTTTTCAGCCCTTGAGCATTTACTGTAGAATATTTACTTTGGGGGAAGTTTTACTTTAAAATTATTAATATAATTTAGAAGATAAAGTAATCATATTATTTTACAGTGATAACAGCTTCTAAAAGGCTACTGGCAGAAAACACAGCCAGTCACTCTACATTCATTAAGAGGTACATTAGTACATCCAAAAATCTTTTCCCTGATGGTAGCTAGGTCTTTCTAGCTGCAAAGCATTTGAGGATCGGAGCAAAGCAGGAGCCTTACACACCAGTTTTAGAACGTGAAACACTAATTCAATTTGAAGAAGAGAGATCTGCCCCAGCAGACATCTGTGTGACTGCTTTGCAACACCACCAGCAAAAGTGAGCAGCTTTTCAACATAGGAATTTATTACTTTTGAAGGTCAAACATTTTTTCAGTCGAATACATAAACTGGCCAGTCAGGGAAAGTATGTTAAAGTAGTTCAGTGTTTATTTTCAGAATATTTTCCAGTATCAGCTTTCATCAATCTGTTGCTGTCCAGTATTTCTTAAGAACTAATCAAAACTACTGTCTGGTAACACGGAAACAATTAGACACAAGCAGAGAGCCAAGGTCTTTAAAAAGGCCATGCCTTGTTTTGTGAAGATGGACAGCCAGAATGAGACATGGTACTTCCCATTTCACACTGAGATCATCTATATCATAATGATATTACCTACTTCACTTAACTGCAGGCTGTTTTCACTTAGTGGTAAAAGTACGAATTTAAAGGTTTAGCTAGTGAGTATTTTGAATCATCTGAATATTTGCCATTGAGTTTTCCCCAAAACAAATTCAGCCATTCTCAGTGTAAATACTAATTTTTCAAGCACATAGTTTTCAAAATGGGACTTACTTGAATACTAAATAGTGCGGACATTTGACCTAATGTTCTTTAGTTCCCACTTCTACAAGACAGTCAGTTATCTTGTCTGAAAAGCTGGGTAGTAGGGAAATAAGTTCCTTAAGCATTTACCTGTGTTTCTGATAGTCTCACTGATAAAACATTTTAGATTAACTGAAAAGTCTAAGCTATATGTTAGTGATTCTCTACACAAGTATCTCTTACAGACACATCACAACAGTTATCTTCTTTGTTTCTTAAGAACACCGGTCACCCAAATAATATTTTAAGGAAAAGTAAATCCAGTATGCATCAGATTAGAGAGATTCATTTTTTAGGATAGCTTTGAAGAGGCCCTCTAGAATTTGGATTTTTTTTTTTTTTCAATTTTGTCATTGAAGTTGTTGCAGCTTCCTCAGACTCATAACAGTTATCTTCCACATATTTATCAGTCTGAAGTACTTCCACTTAAAGCTAGTTTTCCTTTTGCTTTATGATTTTGTTTCATCTACCACACGCTATAAAGGCAAGGAAATTTCCACCTACTACAGCTTATACAAATTTCAACATAAGCAAGGCACCCAGCTTCTGTGATAAAGCAAATATCTTAAGAGCTGGCTTGAATTAGCAGTGCCTTCCTCCCATTTGGATCCCAAGGAAAATATATACGGGAACCTCACACCCACATGTTAAACACCTTCCCATGATTACCCCATGAGACCACTAACACCTAAGCATTAAGCAGCTCCAACATCAAGTGATTTTCCTTGCTTTTACAGACTGAAATGAGGATTTAACATTACCTATTTAGTGGTAAACACTACTTCTTCAAACTAATTCTTCCTTATTTGAACACATTTGTATGAATTGTTCTATGTAAGAATTTGTAAGACGATTGCAGACTTTGAGTAGGACTAAAAGCACAATACACTACTCATTCTTGTTGCAACAATTAATTTCTTCTAACAATGTTTACATCAAAAGCAAATACCTAAAATAGCTAAATAAGTTATTTTTAACTTTTACTTCATACAATGAAAATGTGTACTGATCCTGTACCAAGCTTTGTTATGGCTATAAATTTGTATTCTATCCAATGCCTTGTGCGCACTCTCTCCATCGCAAGTCTGCTAGCTGTCTTCTAAAACAGGAGGACTAAAACTCACCCTTCTGAGTGCTAGCAATTCTGTGTCCTTTTCTCATTAGTAACTACACCAATAAAATTTAAACCTATGCTTGTATTTGGCATTGTTATTGTGATGTTTAAATATGGTTAAAAATAATCCTATGTTTCCTTTATGTTATGGCTATCCCTTAGGATAAAAACTATTTTGCTAGAATTTCTAAAAATATGATAATTTTCCACCAATAAGAAGTTGGGAGAGCTATGTTACTTTCTTATATAATAAAAAACAACTTCTATTGGACATTTTCCTCACCTTTTCTGTCTGGTTTGAGGTTCCGATCCACTGGTGGTGGCTCACATTCTGCAGCAGGTACTGACCGTCTGGGAGGAGTCTTTGGACTGGACCTGAAACCCATGTGAGCAGGAGGAGGGACTTGCTTTCCAAATAACGGAAAATCAAACGTGCCTGGTGTCATTGGTACATAGTTTGTTTCTTGGATGGGTTCAGTGAAGCTGCTGGAATGCTGTCGTGGAGGAGAGTTGGGATTCATTGGGACATAATTTTCATCTAGTTCTTCACTTGAAACACTTCCCACTGTCAACATGCTTCTGTTTTTCTAGAATTAACATATATTTCCTTTAACAAAATAAGTTATGCAATCAGCTGTGAATCATATGAGTTTTTTACCTAATCTACTCAGATTAATACATTCTACTGAAACTGAAAAATCAGATACACCATACAGCATGCTTTTTTACATGGGAACAAAGAGCATTCGAGCACTGTCACTGTCGCCTCTCATCAGATCAAGTCATACTTACAAAGTGGTTATGGAAGCCCTCCAGTGAATTAGATCTGTCATTCGGAAACGTTCGTGGAATATCATAACAGTCTTGAGAACTAATTTCTAAAGAAACAAGAAGAGAAAGTGGCTATTTATCATCCCTGTTCTGTCAACTTGGCACCAGGCATCCAGAGTCTGTTGTTATTTACTGTCTGCTTCTGAGAGCATACAAACACACCTCCTGAAGCTGTGGCCCATAGATTTTATCTATATCTTGAGAGGACTGTGTTCACAAACAAACTTAGCACACTTCAGTCACAACCTGAAGCTCTTACAGTGGCGTTTTTTCATGGCAAGAAAAGAAAAAGTAATTTTGCCTTTTAAAGAAGCAGCAAAGTCTTCCTTTCAAACAGGCAGGTGTAAGAATTTAGTGTAAGAGTGGGTTTTGAGATATTGGGCCCTCATGAAAAACCTATTCTAAAATAAACAAACAGCAGACATAATTTAGGGTCTGGAGAAGTTTTCTGCCTGAACGCCCTTCCCTTGGAAAGTGCTGATTCAAGAGGATTCAGTCTGTTGCAGGAACAGGTGAATCGCTGCTCTCAGTTCCCCGCTGCGGTCTCCATGGGCTTTCTGTTTGAACAAACTGCTACAGAACCAAAGGATCTCTCCATTTTCAGGGTCCCGGCTCTTGGCAGTCTGCATTAAGAAGGTCTTCAGCTTTGTGGCTGCTTCTCTGGTGGACAGGGGTGTTTGTGAGACATCTGGCTGCCAGGTCCTGCTCACCCATGCAGGTGACAGGCTGCCTTACCCTGCAAGAGGCATCCCCCTCCTCCTGACACCAACACAGAAACTGCAGGCAAACTCTGGGTTTTATCCCTGTCTTGCCCTGAAAAGAAGCTCTGAAGTTTGTTGGAGATTTCCACCTCAAGGGAAAAAGAAACACTTCTGCTATTAATTGCCAAATTAAACCAGTATTTTCAGAAAGGCTACTTTTCCTGAGGCTGACAATCTCAGCTTTAGTGTAGGAGTACTCACTTAAACTTAACAAAATAAGAGAAGATAAGTGAAGCAAACAAGGGTCTTTCAGGGTGTTACTTTGTCATTTAAAAGCACTAACAACCACCAATATTATTACACTTAGCCTACAAAATGAACGACAAACAGGATAATACTATCTGAGCCCCTGTATGATCACATCCGTTCTCTATATTGCCTCCTCTAAAAGCCCTGATCCCATCCCCTTCCTCATTTCAGCCTCCCATCCCATACCTAGCACAACTCAAACAATTCTCCTTTAAAATCCCCTCTAACATTAGCATTGACTCTAACTAGTTTAAAATTTCACTTTAAAAATAACACTTCCACTTTAAAAATGCCCACCTGCCTCAGGAACCTGAAAAAAAAGTGAAACTCAGCCCAAGAGTAGTTAACAAGACTAGAACAACTGCTCTTAGTAACATTAAGTATCAGCTTCCCAATCTCTACCTTTCACTGCATTTCTTGAGTTTAAATCTGAGAGAGTAAGATCAAGAACAACAACAAAAAAAAAAAACAGGAAAAAAAAAACCAAACAAGAAACACCAAATTCTTTCAGTAAAGGAAGCTCCACCAGATTTGATAGGACCCAAAATACACCCAGCTGCTAAAGGAAAAACAGGAAAAAAAAATACACTAGCACATCTGGAATACCAACATTTAGGTGACCATAAGGAACAACTTTAATTTTACTTAAAAACTGCAGTATGCACTTCTATCACAAGGAGGGAAATGGACAGGCTCAAGAAGTGGGCCCATGTGAACCTCATGAGGTTCAACAAGGCCAAGTGCAGGGTTCTGCACCTGGGTCAGGGCAAACCCCAGTATCAATACAGGCTGGGGGATGAAGGGATTGAGAGCAGCCCTGACAAGAAGGACTTGGGGGTGTTGGTGGATGAGAAGCCCCACACGAGCCAGCAATGTGCGCTGACAGCCCAGAAAGCCAACCATATCCTGGGCTGCATCAAAAGAAGCATGGCCAGCAGGTTGAGAGAGGTGATTCTGCCCCTCTACTCTGCACTGGTGAGACCCCACCTGGAGTATTGCGTCCAGCTCTGGAGCCCTCAGCACAGGAAAGACATGGACCTGTTGAAGCGGGTCCAGAGGAGGGCCACAAAGATGATCAGAGGGCTGGAGCACCTCTCCTATGAGGACAGGCTGAGAGAGTTCTCAGCCTGGAGAAGAGAAGGCTCTGGGGAGACCTTATTGCAGCCTTTCAGTACTTAAAGGGGGCGTATAAGAAAGATAGGGACAGACATTTAGCAGGGCCTGTTGTGACAGGACAACGAGTAATGATTTTAAACTAAAAGATGGTAGATTTAAACCAGAGAGAAGGAGGAAAATTTTTTGCAATAAGGGTGGTGAAACACTGGAATAGGTTGCCCAGAGAGGCGGTAGATATGCCACCCCTGGAAACGTTCAAGGTCAGGTTGGACAGGGCTCTGAGCAACCAGATCTAGTTGAAGATGCCCCTGCTCATTGCAGGGGGGTTGGACTAGACGATCTTTAAACTTCGCTTCCAACCCAAACTATTCTACGATTCTAAAGGTCAGTGGCAACCATCACCAGATCAGGGTTGATCTCAAAGCTCTGGGTATACACCAATTCCCACTGACCTTCATGAAACACTTTCAGCTTCTGCAGCTTTGGACCACGCTAACCTTACTTTGGTCGTTCTGAAGGACTGATAAAGGCAGTATTGAACTCAGCTATACGAGCTTATTAGCAAAAACAAGATGATTAGTTCTTCACTGCTGTTTTCTAAAGATGAGTAACACCATAAGTATGTCTAGCTCTTCAAATACTTTAGCTAAAACTGAGTGCCACAGTGTAATATACATCCCTTATCAATGTTCTCTGCTTTGCCGTTTTGATGGTTTCCTTTAATAATCTTCTATTTTTCCTTTCTTACATGTTTTAAGCATTGCGACCACAGACTACTTTGTGAAGGGCTACACACTTGTTTTTAAAGGCTAGAAATGTCCCTTATAGCATTCAGCCCATTCATATCATTCATATCACATCATTCATCACAGGAGTACATAATTTAACACAAAAATTCTGGAAGAGGATAAAATATGGAATACTGACCTTTACGAAAGATATTCAAATCTACAGTTGAAATGGTATTACTGCGTGAGGGTGGCACTCCTGCTGTAGGGATGCAATAACTACTATCAGTGTCTGAAGCAGTGCGACTAATGCTACATGTGTCCACGGGAGATCGATCTGCAGAGTGGTGAGGTTTTGGTGGCCGAGGTGGAGGAATATCTGGAATAGTCTCCAGTTTTGAAGTCTGAGACAACGTTCCCTCTGGAAAAGTTCGTGGAATCTGGTAAGTACCTCCAGGTGTGGGGGGAATGTCATAGCTAATGGAGATGTGTCTCATCTGTGCGTCTAATGAAGATGATGCTGACGGGGTACTGAAAACATGTTGCTCTCCTTCTGCATCAGTCCCAGATGGAGACGCTGCCTTCGGTAAAACATCCTGTGAGTAACTCCTAGGAAGGTTATAAAGGCTGCAGTCTGCCAGTGTCTGTCCAGTACGAGAAGGAGGAGAGTCATAGACACCTTGCTGCTGAAAAAAGCCATTCACAGCATGCTTGCTCGCTGATGGAGCAGGATTTTTGTGGGAGGGCACGTTATCATTGCAGTCTGTTTCAGAAGAGCTGGATTTTGCCGAGTCAGCATGAGATCTACACATAAGATTGGAAGATTAAAATGTTGATGAACATACAAAGAAAAACAAACATTACAAATAATAAACACAACATTTAAAATGTAAACAACTAAAAAGTCTATTAGTCTCTTCCAATTTTTTTTTTTAATGAAATGCAGGAACTCAATTATTAAACAAACAGTAGTACTTAAGAAGGATCATAACTACATACGTACAAATCCATGCATGTGAAACAGAATAACACAAGTGTGGAGCTTTAGCAGCAGCTAAACAAGTTGATGTTTCATAAAGCAAGTTATTTCCACGACACCAATCTGGAGCAGAGTTTGCTTGGGGGCTGGGAGATTATTTTATTTTTTTTTTTAACCCATGCTGCAAACTAGCAGCACTTTAATGGCACTGTCAAAAGTAAAAATAATACAGTCAATCCTTGGGTTTACAGTACTTGGTAGTTCTAATCAGTATGAGAAAAGGTTAGAGGAAAAAAATAAAATTGCTTGTAACACTCTTAAGTGCATGCCTGAAGTTATCTACTGATCGTATAAGACTGGTTCGAAATGCATAAAGGAGAGAGAAATAACAGATAAGAACAGAAAGAGGAAGACAGCGCGCTCTTTGGGGAGAAAAAAATAAATCCATAGGATGTATATGCAACGGAATGCTTTTGTCTTGCATGCAAGTTAAGGCAGTGTTGTTCGATAAACTGCACAGTAGTTTACCTTTGATTTTTTTGGAAATTCCATCTTTTATGAGAATAGCGCTTATTAATACCGGTACTAACCAGTACCGGTAAACTTACATGGAAAGTAAACACCTTGCAATTTTTTTTTTTATTTATTTTTTTTTTTTGCAAACCTCCCAGTTACCTTGCTCCAGGCACAGAAATCCTGTTATCAGTCTGACTCCTTGCTTAAATGAAAGTCAAGACAGTGGCAAAATACTAACACGGGTGAAGTTAATGCAGTCCATACGCTTTTTCATCAATCACACCATGATGTTTCCTGTTTTCATTACCACAGTACCATACCATTGTGTTAATTTATAAATGCATATGTAAATTTTCCAGCACACGTATGTGTCAATGAATAGCTGCTATACTACTCTTACTAAGCTCTATTAAGCAACTGGACCATGAAGTTTACAAAATTTCTAAGGAATAAAATACATAAAAATCAACAGCATGACTACCACAAGAAGCATTTTTTGTCCTTATTTTAAAAGGCTCTCTACCTCAAATTGATCACAACCAGAATTTATTATTCAAATTTCAATCTGTTGGTAAGATCGCACAAAACTTTCTTAAGGGACAGCTGGATTTATCTCCCAGGGTTCTGGTAACCTGAGGAGAAAGGAATCCAGTTTAGCTATTCATTTAGGTTTCCTCTGCAGTCATTGGAGAAATGGAGACTGTGCGAAACACAATCCATTCTTCTTAGATATGCATCTAAACCCAATGAATCATTCCCAAAGTGCCCCTCTGCCAGCTATCAAGGGAACCAATGTGATTAGCTTAGACTGGACATCTGCAGTCAAGAAAAATGTCATTCACCTAAGCAACTGGTTTTTGTTCTATTTAATAGCAAAGATACAATCTTCCATCAGTCTGAGCAGCTTATAAGAGTTCTTCTCCAGCTTTAATTACATTACCTTTTTCTGTTAGCTTGTTCTTAGTTTTTTTGGTGTGGGTCTTTTTTTCATTAGAAGTAGTACACTAATTTTGCTCTGATTACTATTTTAAACATATATTTAAGTTCCGTCTCGCTGGTCAGAATTGGTTTCTAGGTGACTCTGAACATTAAGCATTTAGTTTAAAAGATCCCAAAAAAAGAAGAGAATGTTCTCATTAAGTATTTATCCTTGGCACAAGCAAGGAAGTGAAACTGCCTATATTCCTTATGATGCTGACCATCAAAAAGTCTCTCGTTTGTTACTGATTTAATTCCCTTGCCTCAGAGCTCAAAAATTCAGCCATGAACCACTGGAAGTTCAATACACTTGCAAAAAATAGAGCACATAGGACTGAAGGAACTACATGAGGTTACAGAGTACATAATAAATTGTGAACATACTGTGTGATTTGTACCACTCTGAGCTTAGCCCCTGCTGCAGCCCTTGCTCTTTACTCAAAGGATTCATTCAGGAGTTCCTCACTTTCCAGATGTGCTCTTCTAGTCCTCTGGTATCCATTCAGACCAAAGTCCCAGCAGAAGTCATGTATGTTTTACATGGGGAAGTATGGCAAGGATTGCAATCTGTATTTTACATGCTATAAAAATAAAGTGGGCAGTCTAGGGAAGCTGGACACTGACAATCAATTGTGGAACCAAAATTATTAGTTCCAGTTCACTAGGATATACTTTAAAATGAAAAAGACTTCCTAAACTACAGAAATAAAATATAAACACTACATTTATCTTACAAAAACATGCAGAAGCATATAACCAAAGCTCAAAATGCAACAGCACATGTATGATGCCAGTGCTTAAGGATTACCCATCACATGTAAGCAACAAATGCTATCAATTTTAAATTTAGGAGTTTTTCTGGGTCTAAGTGAATGCTGCTGCTTCTTTCTTGACCAGAAGTACTTGTGAAAAGAGAAGACTTTCAAAAAGCATGACACATGAGGCAGCCATGCCTGTCATTTGTTTAGCTGATAGCAACAACTTACATTTCTCATTATAACAGGGCATTTCTGATTCACTTCATGTTTTTAAAAGCAATCTTTTGGAATCAGCTTCTTAGTTTATTGAAATAGTTTTCAAAATATGAATGGGTTGATTTTGCAGACCAAAAATTTGAAGACAGTCTGAAACACGGGCCAAGAAAGTAGCTTATGCCAAAATGAAGAGAGGGAATTCAGCTTCTGAAGTTTACCTAGGTTTCAAAAGTCCATATTAACCACTGATGGTAAGAACACCACATACAATTTTGAACATCTACAATGCACAGTTGATTCATGTTACCTCAAGGAAATTTAGGTTAGGACTAGAGTTCAGGGACAGACTTTACCCCTGCTTGCCTTTTTTTTTTTTTTAAATATAAAAAAGGATTTCAGATGCAGGATGCTTGATGACTTCTGCACTTAAGAAAGTTACCTGAAAATTTTTATTTTTCCCACACACTTCAGAACAGCTCAACAAAAAAAAAGAATCAATTTGCTAAATATTTTATTAACAACTGGTTATTAAGATAAGTGTTAATGCTTTTTTACACCTCAGTTTAAAATAATGGCAAATCTGGATATAATACAATGAAAACTCCTCACCCTATAAGCAGAGGATGACTGTGACATGAATTCAGTGTTATCACATGTGGGCATCACATATCTGCAAATTATGCTAAGTGGCCAGACTATTCCTTACACAGTACTAGGACTGGATACCTCTTTCCACATATCAAGAAGAGATAACTCTACAGCCTGCTGATCTATAAGGACTGGACACTAAGATGCCCAGAGAAGAGGTGGGGCCCAATAAAAAACCTGCCTCCACGTACTGAAAACTACTTGTTGACAGAGACCCAGGAAAAAAGTTTTAAAAGTGTTTCAGTCTGAGGGGTAATCATCCCATTTTTGAATATGCTGTGTTCAGTCTGGCTTGACCTTGCATCCTTTCAAGCCGATTCTTTTCCCATCTGCAGGAATCGATATGACCGATTAAACAGAATACTATGAACAAAGTGGCAGCAAAACTGCTCTCGTGTGCTAGCAATCTGGGACAGAAACAGCAAGCATAGTAAAAATGTGGGTAGATAAATAACAAACCAGCTCTATTTCCAGAAAATAGAAGCCAAAGTTACATAATTTTTCTGTTAAAACTCACAGAACACCATGCAAGATGCATCTCAAACAAACAGTATTTTCAGGCAAGTTAATGGCTCTATGATCAATCTCTCACACACGTTCCAAGAATGGCTACTGTTCACTCACTGCAGTGGAATCTTTTTACTTTCAAAATCTTCTAACAGCAGGTATTCCTGCCCTTCTTCCGAGAGAAAGGGTGACCCTTGGCTGGTTCATAAACATAGGAAAGATGAGGAAGACAGCGTTTAGTATTTCAATATACCTCTCAAATGAGCCAGAACAAGAAGGGGTTTGGAAGCAGTCTTTGGCTGCATTTTCTTATTTAGGATCCAAATACAACCCTTAAAATCTCACTAAATGCTACAGTTGAACAATGCTCTTTCTCAAGTCAACAGTGATCAGAGCATAAAACTATTTTAGACAAAATAGAGCATTATTACAGCTGCAAGTGCTTTGTCTAAGATATTCTCACAACGGTACGTGGTGCATTGCATGACAACGTAATGAAGCATTTCAAAATTATTTGTTAGTTCTGAAACACCACAATTCTTAAAGATTTCAAAGAGGCAACTCGGCTACTTCCTCTGTTTCACGGTTACCCGCCTCATGCGGAAAAGAACCCCAAAGCCTTGAAATAAAATTCAGTGGTTCCCAGATTATCTATAAAAAAAATATGCAAAATTATAACAGAAAACGTTCCCTCTGCATATCAGCAACTTTAAAGTTTAAAGGGAAAATGGCATAGAAATAAACCATTCAAGCAACAGTACCTGCCTATTTAATTACATCTACTAAGCTTTCCACTTCACACTAAAAAAAGAAAAGTTGTATGAAATACACAGATAAATTGTTCCAAGTCTGAAAATCAATGGAAAATGATGCAACCATTTAATTTTTTCTTCACCTGTAAGGATGTGGATTGGGGTAGTACAGAGTGCTCTCTAAACGATCATCTTAGTAACATGCTACCCAGATACACAAAGCTCTAATTACATAGGAAAAGATCTATATCCTCTATACTCCGGCCCAAATCCAGCAGAATACCTACTGTACCAGACATGAAACATAAGCAGTCCTTTTAGGTGGAACTGAAACTCCAGCATAACTATTATTCATTATTACAGCCTACTTAATAAATGGACACAGCATTTAGTGAATTTAGTTAAATATAATACACTAAGCCCATATATTTTCCAAGTAATCACAATGCCAGTGTTTCACTGTCTTCAATTATTCGTATAACAACATCATTTATTTCAACAATCTCTACACTCCCAAAGACTTCGTTCAGTTCTTTCTCGGTTCCCTCAGCATTTTATCTCTATCTCCATTGGACCTTCTGCCCTCCCCAACACCCAAATACCACCTTCTCCTTCATCACCAGTGTCTTCATCAAGGAATTTTGCAGGCTATTCACGGACTCTATACCTTGCCCTGTTTTGTGCGCCCTTTTATGGTCTCCTCAGACTTTACTCCATCTACTTAACCCACACATCACAACTCTGGAAGTCAGGTGAGAAAGTCAATTACACATCCCAACCTTGATCATTCCTAAAAATACACTTCATGTGGTGGTGTCAGAAATCCGCTCTGTGCCCACCCCTCGCAGAAGCAAATGGGCACTCAGACGCATTTCTGATGAGACAGAGTGCTGAAACAGAAAGTCAAGATTTGTCTGCCAAGCCGTTCTGGAAACAGTACCAAACTTTCTGATAGCTTTTTGGCAGGAATGGTGACATACTTCTCGGGCACCATCAGCTTCTAAACATCACTAAATACTGAAACCTTTAACACTGAGAAAGCACACACGGGGTTTTTCTCCTTCTCTTGCAGGAGTCTTTGGGGCACACTGTGCTGCCCATAACCTGCATATTCCATACTCTGGGGGAACTGTAGTCTCATTCCTCCGTTTTATAAGAAAGCTAGTAAAGGGTGGATACTTTTCTACCAGGTAATCATCAGTAAATGGAGCAGGAAACTCCTCAGGCACAACAGAGCAAGATAAAAAATGCCAAGGGAACAGAGAGCACATGGCACAGGTAAAACTGGCAGAGCATCAAGGTGCTGATGAAGAAGGCACTGCCACTAAAAGGTATGGCCCTAAGGGAATATGTGAAATACTCATGAAAACACTTTCAAAGAAAGCTTTCCTCAGCCTTCCATGTACTTGTCTGCAATCACAAAAAGAATATGATGTTTTGTTTATTTTTTCTGGAAATACCCCAGCAGATTTTATTTTGAATTACTGCAGAAAAGAAGCTTGCCAGAGAGATTTATAAGGTTTTCCTACAGAATCCTCAAGGTTGGACCTCTGGAAATTATCTGGTCCAGCTCTTCCAATACCTCTAAGCAACACCAACTTCAAAGTCAGGTGAGGCTCCTTAGGAGCTTGTCCAGTCAAGTTCATTTGTGGTTGGTTTCGTTTTTTTTTAAATCTCAGAGGACAGAGATTCCACTCAGTCCCTGGGCAACATGCTTCAGAGATGGCCACCATGATCCATTCTGAAAAAACATAGCGATATTTCCCAGGTAGCTACCATAAATATATCCTCCTATGCAGGTTGTGCTGTGCATCTATTTAAGTTATAAGTACCAGTTGGAGAAACAAATATACATTTAATTCAGTAGTTCTCAATTCTTTCCTTAAAATTTCCTAATGCATACTTCTCTGGAGAACTGACTATGTGGGTACTCTATTCAGTAAGAATTAAGGCTTATTTTTTGTTTGTTTTTAAATATCTGTTATGTGGAAAAAGTTAAAATTCAGGACACAGAAACTGAGTGGTTTAAGTCTGCTGTATTCGTAGGTATCATAGAATAATTATCTTTTACTTTTGTTTGAGACTCTGAACGATGTTAGTAATAGTCAACAAATACCATTCAAGGATTGCTACATTCAGTGATGTGGTAACCTGGCAGGTGATGATAAATATCAGTATGTTTTACTGAACCCTTTCCATGAAAGCTTTAACTGGCAAAACTGGGGCACCAAATACCAGAAGGGAGAAAGGCTAAATGTCTCCAGCTTTTTCTAGTCCTAGACTGGAGTAAACACACCAAAACGTGGCTAAAGGGTACCTCTCTGGTCTGTGCCATGAGTCACTCCAAACTACAATGAAATGCTTGGATCACTGCTTTTATCTGATACTTCCTATTGGCAATTGCTGTCTGCACTTTTGAAGAATGCAACATGGGTCTAGCATTGATCAAACAAATTACTATTGCTGCAAGAAATTCAAGCACAGAGAGAAAAGAAGCAAAAGTTACAGGCTGCTTTCCCCTGCAGATTATATGCATCTAAATGTTCAATGACTCGGCAATAAAAAAGAGCTTTTAGCACAAACATTCCTGGCCTGTTATACAAATAAGTGTTATTAAGAAGAAAATGTCATCTACCTCATAGGTTCAGGTTTTTTACTTTGACAGTTTATTAGTAGTAGGTAGTCTTGAGGATCTTCTTGACCAGAGGAAGACTCCAGTGGGGGGATGTTAATAAGCTGATAAGGAGGAGGTAGGGAAGATTCTGCTTGCATGGAAGGCGGTGAAGTGTTGATGGGCAAGGGTAACTCAGCAGATGGTTGTAAAGAACTCACTGGTGGCTTCACAGCATCTGCAAACATAGAAGCAAAGCATTCTTTTTACAATGAAGAAATAGTCTGACAATACTACCAAAAAAATTTATTAACAGAGGATGAGAAAAGTCAGGGGTTTTAATTCAAATTGCGAAAATCAGTGGACATGAGAGCATCTGGATATTAACATTTGTTTCAGAGTATTTATATAGAAGTCTTTATATTCTCTTTGTATTCAATTATAATCAATTTCTTAAGTATGCCTTGGAAATAGAGGTTATGCCTTATTTAATGACTTATTTAACCTGTTTTCTGGTCACAGAAAGAACAAAGATGCTGACAGCTGCAGTAAGACAGCTAAAAACACAAATCTGTTGTTTTAATCAAGAGCAGACAAAGGCACATAGGTTATTACTTGAATATGGTAACCTGAGTCAGCACTTGCATGTATTCATTCCTTTTTGACCAAGGTCACTTCAACATTTGAGATTAGTCACCAGTCAAGAACTGGCCTCTCTCAATATCTCAAAAGCAGCAGGTTTTGCAATGGAAGATGCCTTTCAACTATAAAAATAATGCAGAGGTACAATAGCTACCATGTTCCACTAAGACCCCTCATTACATACCCCACCTTTTTATTTTAGTGCAGTAAATGAAGTAGTCGTGGTTTGTTGTTGTTGTTTGGTTTGGGGTTTTTTGCAGGGGGGAGAGGAGGTGGTGTGGGTTTTTTTGTTTAATAACCTTGTCTTTATAATTCTTATCCATTTCCTCTTCATGTATATTCTAGAGTAACTTCTTTTTTCCTTCCAAATACATGTATCCTGACTACTAAATTATCTGGGAGTCTGGAAAATATTGACACTGTCAAACATTAAACAATCATTTAACTTTTTCATATTTTTTTAATGATACATTGACTAAAACCAACATAATTAAGCAAATTGTTCCTCAATTATCAAGGCTCCCTTGTACTTGCAACTCATTGTACATTCCAGCTTGCACATCCCAAGAATGGACGCTGGTTATTAGCATTGTTTAAATGAACGTATTATTATCCAATGCAGACTGCTCCTGTTAGGCTTACAAGCCAGCTACGCACTACAAAGTAACCCCATGCGGCTTCTGCTTCCCAGCACCATCCTGGGAAGAACCAGACGAGCAGACCAGACCATAGCCTTCCTGCTTCCAGTTCTGTGTGCACTAGGTACAGGTGATTTAGACGTGGAAATAGGAACAGCAGTACTTGCTTTGAACTCCCATGGCACTTGCACAGGATCAGAAATTAAATCCCACCACACCCATGTGGGTGGAAGAAGTCTAGGTGTATGAAAATTCCTCAACTCAACCTACCTGAAAAGGTAGGTTAACCTAAAAAAAAAAAAAAAGCTTTTATAAAAGGTTGTGCGTGACCTATGCAACAAACCAGTTAGCAGAACAAAGGCAAAACCAGACTGCACCCAGACAAAAATAAAATGGTTTCTTTACTACATGCTAAAATACTAAAATATGAACAATTTTCTATTATTTAGGAATTTCAAGAGCTTGAAGGAGCCTATTTGAGGCACCTACTGATATTTCTTCATTCCCCTAATGTTGGGGGGAGAAAGAGAGAGGTGGCTGAATGGACCTACCAGGCATGTATTTCTTGCTCCTGGAAAAGAGGTAGTGGGAGAAAGGACAAGTAGCTCTCTGGCCTGTCCCCTCCAGATGTGAGGAATGTCAGTAAATTTATGCATGAGTAAGACAGAGAAGAAAGGTTTCCTGCCAGATACACTATCATTCTTTGGCCACACTTACAGCCAAGATCCTCAAGGGCTTTGGTGTACCACGATCCCCACCCTTGTTCCTTGTCCCTGACTACACTCAACCTTCACGTCATTAGTTCTGCTTGGTGCCAAGTTCACACAAGGGGAAAAAAAGAAATCAGAAGAACACCACTACAGCTTCCAGGAAAGATGGGTGTGTCAATTAGACCACAGGTAGTCCGGAGAGCTCAACAGGTACATAGTAAGATGCATGCCTACATGAGGCTGATGCATTTAAACAAACCATGCACTAGCATTCCCAGGAAGAGTAACAAGACTCAAGGGTAACTTTCTGGGGTGGAGGGAATAAAAAAATAAAAAAGCAAGAAGCTTGAAAGAGGACCCATGTATCCACCACGTTTGGAGAAGGAAAGACTTACTTTCTTGGGGGAGTAAAAAAGAACTGGGTGCCTAAGAGAAAGAAAAAGAAGTTAAAGGCTGGCTATAACTTGTAATTGGTGAAAGGAGGAAAGGCGGTGAAGGTCATTAGGCTAAATATATTGGCTCAGAGCTTTAGTCTCTGAAGCCCAGGATGCCACCTCTGATGGTGGCCTGTTGCAGACAGCACAAGCAGCAAGGCAAGCCTGCCACACTGCCCACAGCTTCTGGGGCTCTGCAGCTTCGGGGCACCCCAGTGCAGAGGCTGCAGCCAGTCTATGCTGACCAGCCTCTCACAAACTTTTCTCTGAATTTATCCAAGCCCTTTTGAGTACATTTACATTTTTAACCTCTACCATCATCCTGTGAGCTCCACACGTCATCATGTGTGGCAGTAAAAAACACTTCCTTTTATTTTAAACCCGCTGCTTGATAGTTTTCACTTGATGTCCTTCAGCTTCCATCTTCAGGGAAACAGTGAACAATTGCGTCCTATTCATAATCCCCACTTCCAATTTTACACAACTTTGTCACAGCTTTACTGATTTGGTGCTGCTTAATTTTTCTTGGTACACAAGCCATTTCATTGCAGATCTGGTTTCCCTTCACCCTCACGTTTCCAAGCTCTACTAATTCCTTCCTGAGAAGGAAAACTAACTATTGCATAAAACGGGCAAAAAAAAAATCTGGGACACACTTATTGATTTACAGAGACACAACAATAATTCATTCTGTTCCTATCCTCACCACTTGCCTTTTGATTGTTACTGAGTATTAAAGGTGTCCCCGTCCAACTGTCCAGAAGGTTCACGATCCCTTCCCTGAGCAAGGATTTGGAGCCCATTAATGTTAATGGATTGTTAGGGATACTTTCCTTGTGATGAGCTGCCTCATTTATTTTGACACAGATACCATTTATCAAAATCCCTGCATCCTCCTACAGATCTGTTGTGGGTTTGTTTTGTTTGGGTTTTTTTTTGTTTGTTTGTTTTGGGTTTTTTTTTTTTTTTTTTGGGTTGGTTGGGGTTTTTTTCCTCCCAGTGGATAGAGCACTAAACTATTAAAAGACCAACTTTCTGATCTGAAATTCATCCTCATACAGGCATTTTATATGTGTTAAATAGTGTAGGCTAATGCCTGATTTAAAGTGCAACTGAACTTAGTCTAAAGCACTTCACTGCTGGGCTACTCATTTGCTTTACACATTCAAGCTATTTCAAATTTGACTACGAAGAAAACAGTAACGTTAACAACTTTCATCACTGAGCAAATGAATGCCGTTTGCCTATCTGTACCCTCTCAAATATTCTCTTTAGCCATGTACTTCAGAAGTTGATATGAAGGGAAGAGTTTCTCCCAGTAGTCCATTATGATTTCAAAGAGCACAATCATCAACTTGCTCCACTTTGGACTAGGAGATTTTCAGGGAAGGGGTCATCTGCACACCAAAGAGTGCTGTAAGTCATTTGGTTTGTTCCCAGAGCTCAGACACTTGGACTGCTTTGAAACAACTGGGAGCTGGAAAAACATCCAGAATATTTAACATGCAAATGAGCATAACAAGAATCCTATTTTGTTTTTATAATTCCTGCATTCAGCACAGCTAGAACAAGCAGCTTTCTCAAAACAGGGCAAGAGTTTTGTCTTTTCTCAGTTGCTTTGCTAAGAGCAGTTACAGGCATCATCTTCACTAGAATTTATACTTTTTTCCTCATAACCATTTTTGTATTTGCCTCAGTAATAAAACAATCATAAAATTAATGAGGTAAAAAGAACATTTTCTGAATAAGAGTAATAAAAGGCTCCCCTCTCTTCCTTCTTAACTATATAAAGCTTCTTTATTCCACATCTTCTTTATCTGTGCTTTATGAACAATCTGGAAGATTTGAGTGTGGGAGTTTGTATTTAGGGCTGGTTTTGTGTTTTGTTTTAGGTGTTTTTTTTTAATAAGAGCAAAAATTAAATTGTTTTCTACATTATGATATATAGTCTCTTAATATTCTAATTATGTAAATACTTGAAATGTTCTCATAGTGAACAAAACACAGAAGCCTCATTACTGCAAGCAGTTCTTTACATGTCAAAATTGCAATCAAAGTAAGAAAATGCATTCTTCGCAGATCATAGGTAGAAAGACTAAAATAGAATTGGGATTTTCCCATTGTAACATTTAATCAGCAACAGATGCAATCGCATGATTCTACTATTCTTCTGAGATGCTTCATTCAGTCCATTTACTATGATACAGATGTTATCATTAAAACAGCCAATTGCCAACAAAATATTAGAGTAATAACCTTGAACAAAATTTACAGATACAACAGTAGGAGACATAATGAAAAAAATAACTGCACTTTTAATCCTTAAAAGGACCCTTTTTTTTTTCCTCCTTTTTTTAAATTAAGTCTGTTAAGTCATTATCTGTACTGCTTAATGTAATACACTGCTGGAGTTTGCTCTAGTGTGAGTTTCTACATGGTCTCAAGTGAAAAATCCTGGAATCAAAGGGCCACATGTGTGCATGTGCATGCACAGAGCGCAAGCATGTGTACGCTGACAGGCACAGACAAACAAGCACTTGCTCTATTTGCATACTTAACTCAATAGATGTGAGCCAGATCCAGCCCAGAAGATGCATGGACACGTTAGTTTGGGTTTGGTTTTCAGTGTAAGCGATCAGTTTACAATCAATATGAAATCTATGCAGTGAGCCTCAATTCTGAACCTTTCTGCTACACCCAGAGAAAATGCTTTTAAAAACTTTAACAAAAGGTTCCTGTGCATTTCGTAAGTTTGTTTTCTTATTTTAATATAATCTCAAAGTCATGTCTCTTTTTCTGAACATAAACATGGTACCCTATTTAAAGAACACTAAGGAAGAACTCAGCAGTTGCTGGTTGTATATTATGCTCAGGACAACCCTGCCTCCTGCATCTGAACCAAAACCGTGACTGACTGCTCCAAGCTCCTATCACACACCGAAGTTTCCAGCTTTCGGTGCTCACATCTAAAATTTAGTGCTTACTATCTGCAGTTCATATGTCATTTTAAGCTGCACTTTTGGCTATCCATTTAAAATTCAAAAATACCAAAAGCATTTCCACTCCGAATTTCTTCCCCCTCTCCACCTGCGATTTTCTTTTGAAGACTACTCATTCAAAAGTGGGGGGGCGGGGAAAGAAACATCTGTAGCCTGTTCGCTCCATCTTCAGATGGTGCACAGCCTGGGTGACGCAGGAAAAATAATCAGGGAGTCCTGTTATAGACTAACTTCTGTAGGTGCTTGTGAAGAGAAACAGTGCAGCCAGCACATTAAAAAGTTTGGGTTTTTTTTCTTCACTAAAAAGGCGCAGAGCTCTCCTCGGCAGAGCAGGCTGTGCTAGCCACATGGCGAGCTTACCCAGCTGGGGCTGCAGCAGGCTGCCTGGAACCGTAGGCAACTCCACGCGTCAGAGAGGTTTTCAGTGCTCCCCGTGCTGCCTTGCAGCACCTCACGACTTGAGAAGTAGCAATCTGCAGAACAAGTTTTCCAAACCACCCTCTTGCAACCCCCTTCTCATAGCAACTCATCAGGGGATGTTAATGCCACAAAAGGTGTCCAGCAGGAACCAGGGAAAATTAAGTTAATGAATTTTTGTCACATGCAGCTGGCAGCTTAAGATAATAACACAAAACACTCGAGATTAAGATTCTGACCACGCTCCTGACAGTAAATTATGTCTTTTTAATATACGTATTTTTTCCTCACAGACTGGTAAGGAAAGATCTGCTGTTGCAGATTTTGTGCTCTATTCGTCGTCATCTCAGTTAGCAACCCATCCTTTACCCACATCATCTGAAGCTGAAGACATCTTAGTCTTCTCTGCTGTCCTCTATTTCTCCTTTGGATAACAGGCAACAGTTATCTCAGCTTTGCCTCCCTTTACTCAGCTCTTTAGCCACGAGCTACCACGTCTACCAAACCTGCTATGCCAAGTCTCAGATCCTCCTCTGGTCCCCCTTCTTCTAATTTTATTATTCCTCTGCAGTTTTGTCAGATGAAATCTTGCAACTCTGACAGCCCCCTTCACAGTCTATCATCACTTTCCTCTCAGCAATTCCACCCTCAAAAAAAATCATGTTTGTACAGCTCAGTGGCCACTATCCCCCACCTTTACCTTCTCAAAGCAAGCAAGCAGCCAAAAAAAGGCTCCGCAAGAAGAGATGCTCTTGTGCCACTATTCCACTACTCCCTCTAAACCTACTGCCTCACTTCTAAGACAAAACAATCCGTATTCAGAGGGTCTCTCTCCTAATGCTTAACTTGGTCCCTTCCACGTCATTCTTTACTGCACTCCAGGTCACCAGCCGCTCATCCTCCTACCACCTTCATCTTTGAGCTGACTTTCTTTCTAGTTAATCATATCCATGAGATACAAAAAATCTTAACTCATCAAGTACACCATCTCTATGGTGCAACTCTGTTGCAAAGACTTTTTTTTTTTTAAACTTTAATTACTCTGTCATTGCAGTCCTCCACACTACTCCAGACCCTCCCCCTCCTTCACCTAAAACCTCATGCTGTTTCTCCTTACTTTTGAGCCCTTTCATGATCAAGGTCTCTAATATTCATCATATGTAATTGAGATGGTGATTTTGATTTGGCAAGTGTGCCAGCCTCTATCATCCACCTGTTAAAGCTGTCAAAGGAGAACATTTTTTTATTCTTACAGGCAGACCTTTTATGTAGGACGGGCACCCTAAACACCACTAATGTCCACTATTTATTTATCAAAGACACCCTGAAAACTTCTCAAAAAAATCCCAGAGTTCAACAACAGCCAAGGCACTAAGTATTGTCTGTCACAATGGGCAAAACCACCTTATTTGCACCACTTCTTCCCATGCCTCAGCTCCTGTGGTGATGTCTCTTGCTGCAGACAGCAAGTTCTTAGTGGCAGAGCCTGTTTTCTGTTCCACGCTTGTGTTACAGGCAGCACGGGGGTATCATGATCTGATACGGCGATCTGCAACACAGCGTAGCAGCAGTGATGCCTGAACACGCAGCATTAGGGAGAATACAAGGAGTCAGGATGGGAAGGTGGAGTTACGTTCATCCTGCCAGTCATCAATATTGCACCCAAGCTGTGATCGACCTGCAATGCATGTATTATCAGAGCAGGATTTAAAAAAAAAAAAAAAAGTTTACCTGAAACTAATTTTGCTGTTCAAAATGCAGAAGGTACAAGAGGCACATACCAGATAGAAGCTGCCTGAACAGAAATACTGCAAACTTTGAAAGTGTTGTGTGTGAAGCAAGCTGTAGCTCTTTCAAAGTATGGTCCCCTTATGACGACAGAAACTTTCCTTACCACACATAATTATTTGTGTAAATGTAATTGTAGATTTCAACGTCTTGTTCTTCCCTTTTCTTTTCTTCTTCTGCTTTACTTTGTTATTTCTTCTGGCTTACTTTGTTATTGCTATCTTTATTCAAATGAATACATGCAAGTAACATGTTTGCATATAGTAAGATTATTTCCTCCTTCCCCTGCTCTGCCAAGCACGCAATTCACTAAATTACAGAAACATGGAGCTGGATCACGTAGAAAACATTCATCACAGATGTCTACTGAATTCTAGGGAAGGGCTTTCACAGCCTCTGCTTAACCATGCTTAGAAGGTTTTTCTTTATCGTTAAATCGCTCACTAAAAGAGAAACAAATTACCTCTCTCTTCAGATAACAACTGATCCATGTCCTGCTTATTGCAGCTTTTTATACTTTGAAAGTCAGCTTTTCCCTCAGTATTTTCTTCCTGGGAAAAGCAAATCCTTCAGCTTTTCTCCTCATCGATCACTTTTAAAAACCCATTTCCTATATTTCTACCATTCTTTAAACATTCATCCTCATCCTTCTAGAAGCTCAGGCAACAGTATTTCTGCCGAGGTCTCCCCAGCACCAGGCAGAGGAGAATAGTCATTTCCCATGTCCATTTAGTTTCTCCATCCAAAAACATCTCTCACTGGAGCGCACAAAATACTGGCAACACATTTTTGCTTATAGTTCCATTTAAACCTCTAAATGATCTATTACATTATGACCTTACAGAAAAAAAATGAATGTTAGAAGTGCAGTATGAAACTCGGTGGTAAACCCATGTGCAGCTCCCCCCACCTTTACATATGCATTTTAAAAAGAAAGATACTACAGAAACAAACATTTTGTAGCTTCCATTTGAAAACAAGAAACATTAGCTGAAAAAAACATTAGAAGTACCCAGAAATTTCTTTACAAAAGTAGAACAATTATTTAGCTTATTTAAAAAAACAAAATTCCTTCATGTTTCTGTCTTGTCATAAGTTTAAAAGACCTAAAATCACTCTAAACCCTTCCTTAAAAGAAAGTCCCTATAAAAAGCCACATGATGTAACTGTAATGTAATTGTTACAGATTACACTATACTGTGATGCAATCAGAAAGCTGGAGACTCAATGGCTTGTAAATGTGACTAAGGAACATAAATTTATCTACTCAGTCCAAATACAAATGTAACATTGCAGATCTCCAGAATGAACAGATTTCACGTACATAAGTCAGCTTCTAGTTGGAAGGTCACAACAAAGCATTAGATAGTTAGAAATTACTGTGAACACTCATTTTTAAGAACAGGAATAAAAGAAAATACAAACTTCGCATCATAGGAATTTCTGAGTCTTCACCAAGTATGGAAGGAGCAGCTCAGAGCTAGTCTGAAGGGATCTTTATTTTTTTGGTTTCTCCACAGTTATGATTAACTCTTTCTCCCTCATTCATCCCAACATCAAAACAACAACTCCATAGCTGTTTTCTAATAGCACTAACCACCACCATCTCATAATTTTTTTTTCTATGTAAATCCAAGGAGGCATTGGACTAGGCTTCCAAACGAACAACAACAGGAACAATAGGCCAATGGTACCCTCAGTCCTTGATCGAGCAAAGGATGCCAATAACAGTCCTCTCGTAACAAGACCCTTAACCAGTCTGGCAAGACACATTTTGTCCAGCTTCTAAGAAAACCATCTTCTGCTTCCATAGGCTAAAGGGAAGGTTGGTTATGCCCCATACAATCTCTTTTTGTTTAGTTCCATACTAAAATAATGGTGCTTTTTTATTGTCTGCAGTGAACTTCACCTATTCTTTAACTTCTCAAAATAAACTGTAGGTTAACACAGATTTTATAAAGTATGTTTATGACTTGCTCTTCCCTTAGTAGTAGGATTTGTCTTGTAGAAATAAGAACTTGGCAACAAACAGACACTCATCAACTGACTTGCCCGTTTTCCTTTTTTAATTCTTCCTCAACACATTGCAAGACATTACTAAACCCATAAAACCAACAGTACTGTCAACTCTCACTTATGTACAGTAAAGGTGTTGAGATAATTCAGACAAAAATGCCAAAGATGAAACACGCAATGAGAGCATAATGGGGATAAGGTACTGATACAATTGACTGAAGCAAAAACCAGTTTTGGTCCAAACAGACAGCAAGGGCACAGTTAGTTCTCTCTGCATTCATGGCACATTTCACCTTTAGCTCAATGGAAGACCTGACATCAACAGAAAATTAAGGATTAGCAATACACCAGCTCTCAGCAAGGAAAGGCCTCGTGGCTTCGAGAGGACCCGACGTCTCTATTCCACCCAACGGACACATGCTTCTTTGTGCTCTCACATACACAAGAGCTGCAAGGTAAACACATTTCCTCCTTACTTCCCAGATTCCTAGTTTGTCCCCAGAACCAGTGATTTCTGAGCACCTCCTGCCCACCGCTACGCTGGTGCACTAGTGTACTATCCACCTGCCTACCTCTCTCCCGTATGCAACGGATGCCTGGCAGACTGAACACAATCACATGGCAATTGCTCTTAGAAACGTGCTGTGGGTGGTCTCGGTTATGTTTAGGATGTCATAAAAACAGGCTGGAACTGTCAAAACAAGTACCCTTCACTGAATTTGCTACCAGAGTGATAATTCATAGATGAAGTTTTCGTGACAAAGTTTTAGTTCAAAACTGCAATAAGGAGGAAGAAAAAGGCCTCTCTTTAAAAAGCAACAATATTTTCCAGTCACTTTTGAAGGTCTGGCTGGAGTAGAAGAGATGCAAGCCCTTCCCCCCCACACCTCACTCAATCCACAATCCTACAAAAAACAGGGATTTAATTCCAGCCCCTTCAGTCAGGCATGCCTTATTTCTAACCCTCTTACCACTCCTGTTTAATCTTTTCTAGGGACTGTGCACAGAGCTACAAGTCATGCAACCCACTAATCTCCACAAGGAATGCAGGAATAGTAAGTAAATAAATAAGGATGGATTCAGGACAAGCAATGGCCACAAGGTACTTGCAGGAATTAAACACACCATCCTGTTTCCTTCAAGCTGCTTTCACACAATGTCTATTTTGGTAGGATCAGAGCTGGATAGTGGAGAACTACAAGTTATTTTTCATTTGTTTCAGCTGGTGGGGGGCGGATTTTTTTTTTATTTCCAAGATGCAAAGCAGACGGAGAAATGGTAATATTAGAAACCTGACATTTTGCACTCATTCCTGCTTGCATAACCATACGTTTTTATACCAAATGGGATTCCTTTGATGATTATGATGATCTTCTGTCTTGCATGATTTTACTTAAAGATTTTTTTTTATACTCACAAGACCTAACATCATGCAAAACAGAACAGCATCACCCAAGTTCTATGGCACACTTAATTTGTAACAAATTCTTAATATCTCCCTCTATCCTGCTTACTTTTTGTCAGAGTAACAAGCAAGTTTCATAGCCAAGGCATCCAAGTTTTAAAACATATGCCAGCTACTAAAGATAGTAATCTGATCTTTGAAACATTCTTCACATGTAGGCACCACACTTTCTCAGAAAAACCAACAGAACTTACCCTCATCTGTAGGGTTGAACCCACAGATATCACAGATACATCGAACCCACTTATTCATCTCCTCCTCGCTGTCTGCTACCAAATAGAAAACTCTGTCTATAGTGTTGATATCAAAAATGTAACTGTTTTCAAACTCTTTTTTGTTGAACGTTAATCCAGCATCCACTTGTTGACACAAATTTAAGTCAATAATACGGATAGGCTTCTTGGCATGGTCATTTTTGTAGTATTCCAATACATCTGGATCTCCTGTTAAACGGCCGCTGCGCAGCACAAACCATCTCCTCTTCCATGCCTGAAAATTGGAGAGAGGAAAAAAAAGGGGGAAAAAAATTAGAAGAAAGAAATCATACTTTAAGACTGTTACCTTTTGTGTATGGTTTCAACCTGGGTTGAACCCAGTAATAATAAGTTCAACTATAACTAAGAGATTACACACCAGTTACCTATATTTAACACAATCTATTTACATATTGTTACAGCAGTGGACTACAGGATTAGCGAATTTGTATTTTAAAGTTTATATCTTCTGTATTTGAACTTGTTTTTTAGGAAGGGGACATATAATTAAATCACTGTTTACAACATGAGAAAGGTTGAATCCAGTAAAGAAAAAAGTGGGCAGGGGACCAGGAGAGGGGAAAAAGGCACACATAAAAAACTTCTGAAGGAAGCCGATGTAGGCATGGGGAAAACAAAATAAAATATATCTTTAAGTGCTCCATAGTGTCTTGTTTCCAAAGTCTGCTGCTTCAGGCTGATGCATTTTAACTCTGCATTTTCTACTGATACTTAATGATAGTGACCTGCATTTAAAGAACAGACAACGCTCACATTGTATGCTCGCCTCGATGTAAGGGGAACTCTGCACTCAGAACCTCGTAATGTTTCTACAATAGTACTTCTTACAGAAAAAGAGCTACATTTTTATTTTGAAAGCCATTAGAGAGATGGGGATGGAGAGAATGACCAAACGCTATAGTTTTACCACATAAAAACAGTCTCTGTGGAAGGTACTTCCACAGAAGAAATACATTTCATAATCTGATGCTGTGCTTGTTATACCAGCCTTCCTCCCACTGCAGAGAGAAAGAAGCTGGCCCAGGAGAAAAGCACAACTAAAATGCCTCATCTTCCAACTAATCCTCAGCTGCCTTTCAATCCAGTGGGCCTCCATCACCTGGTGTAATTCTCACCAAAGATGCTAACTCAAACCAGGAAACCAAGGTTTGTATACAACCATCCTGGTGCTACCAACAGCATCTTTATTGCCCCACTGAGCTGCATTTTGGTTCCCCAGCTCTACCAGCAATACAGCATCCCATGCTATAAGCTTCCTCCTACGCACAAATGCCAGGATAATGAGCACAGTAGGAGAAACTAGACATACTGCCATTGCCTACTGGAAGAGCTGTGCCGCATTCACAGTTACAAATCTGAAAGTAGAGTTTGGACACAGTGGGGAGCCATCCCTGTTTTGTCCGCTTGTTTTTACACTTTTCAGCAAAGTTGGAGACCAAGGCAAATCAATGCAGTAGCCAACCCAACACGCATTACACAGCAGACTCACACCGTGCCCCAAGGCAGTCCACTTAAAACTTCTTTAGGATATTCAAACAAGGTCACCAGCAAGTCCTTAAGAAANCACACACAAAAGAAAAAAGTAAATAAATAAAAAAAAAAACAAAACAGGCGAGTTCTCCTCTTGACCAGCCCTGACTACACACTAACCAAGGAAAGGAATGAAATCAGCAAGGATGGTCCTAGAAGAGGTCAAGACATGTCATGCCCTTTACACGCTGTGACCAAGCTTTGAAAACAGGAGCTCCTTACTATGTATTAGGAAAAGATTCAGACCCATTTTCTTGAGGCATAAGAGTGTTTCCATTTCATTTTAATGTAGTTGTTACCTTCAAAGAACCTAGTGGAGGAAGGCTGTAAAGGACAAAGAGCGAGAACGGCACTGCCATCTTCCAGCTCTGAACTAGCACTGTCAGCTTTGCACTAGAGAGTCACAAAACCCTCTTTGTCAAGTGGCCATGCCTTTTTTGGGTATCAAGCTTAGGAAGCTATTATATAAAGATAATACAGAAAGCAGGAGAAAGGGAAAAATGCCAGACAGCTTAATTAAGGCTTGTGATCCATTCTCCAACTACCAAGCCTCTAAAAGTTACTTAAGATAACCTTTAGACTTTACAAAACAAGTATATTTATTGTCGTTGTGAATAATGCATCTGCCTTCAAATGCTGAACTGTGTGAATCAAGTCAAGGTCTCAAGCAACTGTTTCCACAGTAGCAGTAAGTTTAACTGGGTGAACAGTAAAACACAGAAGTAGAAGGTGCAACAGATGAAACTCCTTCAATTTAGATTTCAAATGTGAGCATCTTCTAGTAGCACAGCTGATAAGTACTCTTTAACAGCGACCCAAAAAACACTGGCAAAGTTTGTTTTGTTTCCTGTCTCCAAATCAAGTGACAACTTAGATGCTAGGATAACAGGAAACTTCAGTATCGGACAAGGTTGATCACAGATAACTGTTACAAACCAAGCTGCAAAACTCTGTTGCTTCAGAAACTAGCTTTATCTTTAACCTCAGCCTGCAGCCATTCGGATGAAATTTTCAAAGTTTAAGTCAGGAGGAAAGAGATTAGAGATAGGAGAGGGACAAGAGCAATTGAGAAGCACGATGCATTTTGTCTCACGATTTGTGTAACCAAAAAAAAAAATAAAAAAAATTCAACTCTATCAGCCAAGTGTGCCTCTTCTAGAAGTTTATTTCTAGTACTGTGTTAAGAGTGAAAGATTCTTAGTAATCCTGACAATCTCTGTTGAGCCTTAATGAGTAAATAGGACTCAAATTTAAAATTCAGAAAATCAACCAGCTAAACGGAATTTGCTTTCAGCCCATCAGGCTACAAAATAGCAACTATAAAGTACTTAAAACATTGAATTTAGCCTACCAGCACCTGCTACTATTTTTGAAGAGTTTTCACATGGTGCATATGTGAATGTTTATTTCAGTCATATAATGAGTCACACTCACTGAAACTGGCACAGATTATATTCAAAAACAAAAGCAATTCCATAAACTACACACTAATAAGGCAGATACAAAGGTTCTCTGGATTACAGTACAAAGCACAATTTAGTAGCAGAATAAAGCTTAAAGCTAGACAAGCGCACTGACATCAGCACCCTTGCTAATCATAGTACAAAAGCGCCTCTATATTTTGTCAAAGTGCAAAATGAGCCCACATAAATCACTCTTTGTTATTTGAAAATATCTGGGATTCTTAAAGCTTGATCTATTTTTAACATTTCAGTATTTGTCATTGTAACGAAAGCTGTATACTGCCTCACCGAAGTACAGAATACTGCGTTATATGCGTAAGGAAGAGAGCGTCTTCAGTAACAGCCTTCCAAAAAGAAGTCTCTAAAAGACAGCATACACGTGTGCAAATACGTAGTTATGCAAATTTAATTTTTTCTTTTTTTTTTTAGCCCTTTGGGCATCTTTCTTTGAAAATTTTGCATTTTCTTTTACAGAGCACATTACAGTCTATTTCTCATAATCACCAAAAAAAGATGCAACTGTTTAAGTCACAGGAAAATTACAGGTACTAATTATCTGTCACGTTAATGATGTTGTCATCCATACATTACCAAACACTGGTTTTCTGTGCTAAAAGTCAAATGCATTAAGTTTGAGAAGTCAAAAGAATAGCCAGTATAGATTTCAGTATTTTCTCTCAACACCAGTATAATTTAACTCTGGACAGATATTTGAGCAAATAGAGAAAAGGTGGGGTTTTTTAACGAAAGATTTTTACATATATATAAAATGTGTGTTATTAATATAAATAGGGTTTTAAAAAATATTTTATAAATATACTAACACCTAGTTACAAAGCACTGCATGCAGATCAAATACCTAATTCAGAAGTAAAATTGTTCCTTGTAAAAGTGTACTATGGCAAACGTCATGGGAATCAAGATAACCAAAAGCCTGTGTGGGCTTTGTAAATTATTACAAAACAATGTTTAACGAGGTTTGCTGCTTTTGTTTCAGACTAAGAAAGGCCTTGTGTGCCTTTCAGCTTGTTTTCTCCTTCGAGCTGCAAAGCATATCAGCTGGTCTAACATAGGACACCACCATTCTTGCCAAACATTGTCCTGTTTGTATCATGAGACCATCATAACTATAGAAACAAGCTTGTTTGCTTGTTTTTGAGAGTCTAAAATGTCACAAGCTGCTCACCCACAGAGCATCAAATGATCAAAGGAATAGTGGAATTCTATATTTTTCACACAGCATTCTGAGCAGGTTACAAAGCAACACCAAGAAATTCCTACAATTAGTTCTTCCACTCACATATATGCAAACTGCTGATTTAAAAGCGAGTGAATCAGCTAAGAAATTGGCAGAAAGCATCATTTAACAGTGTTGGGGTTTTTCTTTTTCTTTTTTGAAATACTGTAGCTAAACCTGTATGCACTACACGGGATTTACAATATAATCTCCTTAAAAGGGGTATATCTGTCGAAGAAGTTGTAGCTATACCTCCCTCGATCTTTACATGTACAGATTATTTTTTTTCCCAGTCATATATATTCAAAATGTACCTCATTCAGCTGCTGGCTGTAGTTCAAAGATGTAGGAAATAGGGGATGTATGTGTAAATGGAGAGGGAAAGGAAGGAGGAAGGGGCAGGGAAGAGTAGGTAATTTATATTTATATTTTTAAAAGGATTTAACCTTCCATTTGGATCCCCTAAGCTGTTGCTCAAGAGGCCAAAATAATTACTTTTTTAAAATAACTTTTAAATAAAAGCTTAGGAATGTTAAATCAAAGACCACTTTTTCTCTCTCTCTCTTTCTTTTTTTTTTTTTTTTTTTTAAACAGCATTTGCAGTAAGTAACTCTGCTTACTGATAAACTGGTCAACTGTCCTTCTTTGGTTTGCTAAGTATTATTACCCATAATCTTCGTGTCATTTAAAGCTGATTTTCTTCTTTTAGCATACTTACCACCTTTTTTCTCTTGGGTAGCATCCAGTCAAAAAAACCTGCAAAATTGCTGAGCGCTGGCTAAGCCAAAGAGGGTATCACTTACATTCCACTCCAGTAATACCACTAATAAATCTGTCCCCCATGTATGACCAGTAGACCCAGGGATAAAATTACAAACCTCAGACCTTCCTTCTCATCTCTCAAGTGTGCAGACATTTGCGCCTAGGTTTTCATCTCTGTACTCCACAGAGAACACTTTAAAAGGGCAGTATTTTGCATCCTCCTTTCCCAGAGAAGTCCACTAGGACTTGGAAGAAGTGACTTACCCAGGGGCACAGGGAAGGATCCAAAAGAACACCTGATGTCTTGCAAACACGTGATAAAACTTTTCCTTGCTCCAAAAGAACTTATAAAGTAAGTAGAAGACACACAGGACAGCCCAAGGTCACTTCAGAATGCTTTCCTGGACATTTGTCTACGTCCTGAGTGTACTGTTGAGGTCTTTTTACCTGTCTGCTGGGATCAAGATTTAATTTTCTTTATGCCTTTTGCTCCCATCTACTTCATCTGTCGT
>VZSZ01011133.1:8320-52910 GCA_013398815.1 Ibidorhyncha struthersii | reverse complement strand
CCCCCCCCCCCCCCCCTTTACTTTTTTTCCAGTGCAAAGGTTAAACAACAGTGAAATTGCTACATGTCTTTGACAAACATCAGGAAGAAGGATCAAAACCAGGAGAAGTTGAGTATTTCTGCTCCTTTTTGCCTCCGCATTTCTGGTGTCCAGGTGTTCTCTTCATTGCAGGAGCCAAACACATCTCTGTCACAGCTTCGCAAACTCATGCATTAGACCTGTGCTCTGCATCCCATTAGAAGCTCTAATAAAATAAAAATAGGCGTTCCTACACACTATGCTTCTTTTTAAATCCTGTTTGTGGTAGGCATGGACCAGTAACAACTGTCATTGATGAGCTTCATCCCACAAGGCATGTATTTGGGAGGACTGCCGGGAAGTAGCTAAAAGGGGTCACGTTAGGTAATGGTACTTCAAGTACAGAACTTTACTTTTTCCACTTGCTACTCTTCAGGCTTGCAGAACTAATTCCAACATGGTGAAATTTCAAAATTTCAGCTGATATTTTCCCTGAGAAATCAACACTTGTATATTTCTACATGGAAATAAATTAAGGGATGTTTTTCAGAAAGCATTTTGGGGAAATCTTTTAAAACCTTTTATTTTTTTAAAGGCCATATCATAAGAACCAGAAGTGAAGAACATGTAATTACTAGTTACTTCTGAAAACCACTGTCATAACACCTACTGGCAACTGCCAACCTCTTCCCTAAAAATGATGCCCTTTTTTTTTTTTTAAACGTAAGACAAAAAAACTGAACTGAGCACAAAAAGGCCTGTTTATTGTCTAAATTCTAACAGCAGAAACTGCATTTCCAAGATTTGACAATAGTCTAAATATTCTACTTTTAGTGGCACTAAATACTAAGAAGTGTAAATAGAGTGTTGTAAAATAAACAAATGTGATACGAGGAAAATACTGGATACGTTATGACTTTCTTTAAATACTTAAGACTTGTTTTCCAGGAAGCACCATCTTTTCTCACTGAGCAAAATAAGGAAAAAACAGTCTCAGTGGAAGTTTCCACTCTCCTGGCCATCATCCTGATCATCTGTTCCGAATACACACAAGGCCAAAATTTCCTGTTTTCAAACTATTGTCACCATTTTCTAGTCTTGTGCTGTCGATTCTAACTTTAGCTTGTTAAATAAACAAAAGAAAACACTGAAAATACAGCAGAACAATACTTCCACACACATTTACTGTGAGCACCATTTCCTAACTGACGTTTCAGCATGTGAGCTAGTCTCCCAGCATTACACCACTAATTAAAGCAATAAAAAAAGGGCGCAAAATACAATTCAGACAATGTAGCACTGCTGCTACTTCATTTTGTGAATCTAAAACTGAGTATTTTCGCAGTCCTTTCCAATTTGCTTGGGGGTTCTTGGCCTTATTTTTTTCTCTCTCTCTTTTTTTTTTTTTTTTTTTTTTTTAAAAAAAAGCCTTATGCCTATTCCCAGCATAATTGAGCAGCCAGGTATGTATCATCTAACTCACATTAAACTGATTCTTATTATGACTCGTAGCATCAGTCACTTCAATAAATACTTACTTTTCTGCACTATGTCAGAAATTTTTTAATGACAAGCACAAAATGTCTTTCTGCCCTACTCCAGCACAACAGAGAATTATCCTCATCTCTTCAAAAGAGAACTAATTCAGAAAGCTGTATAGAGCAATAAAGCCAGAAATCTGCAGCAGAGGCAGGACCTGAGCCCTCACTTCACTGTCTCCAAGCTAGAACCAGTGACCACATCATCCCTCCATCTTCCTACATCCTCTTATCTGCTTCTTGTACCTATAAATATTCTGTCGTTTCTGATCAGTCGCAAACTCACCTTATCACTTCTAGTTGTTCTACTTCACACCACCCACCCTGCGTGGTGAAGACATGGCTCCGTAACAGTCTTGCCAGCAACATGTTCTCTATCACAGATATTAGCTTTGCCATCTCCTCTCACTGCTTTGTCAGCAATGAAAACATAACACTTATGCCGTGACAAGCGTCATGCCGTGACAAGGAGTATATCTGTTGCAGGTCCCCTACCCACACATCTACATGATCTTTGATTTGCTGCCCTGTTTCTCAGAACATTTCCAAAATTTGATCTTCTCCTCTCCGATCATGAGCATGTTCTGATCATCCCCCTATCTAGTCTTTCCCATATCCCTCCTATTTAAAAGAATACTGCCACAACAATCTCCCTTCTCTCATTCTGATCACATTGTCTTCTATTTTAAAGTTCTCCATTTATTCCCTTGCTTTATTGCAGTTTTGAGATTCTCTTCCTATTTTTAGGTTTTTTCTTCTTAGGAAAGTCAATGCACTTACTCGACTCCTTCCCTCTTGCAAGTCACCTCCTATTGCCTTGCTTTACCAACAATACCAAATTCGGTTCATTTTTCTCTTTCTCCCGCATCTATCATCTTTCTTCAACTTCTGGCAGCTCCCTGCATCAATAAGCAAGGGCACGACATCTCCTTCCTTCAGATTCCTCCTGAAGATCAACCTTTGTGATAGTACGTACAATCACCCAAACAGATTACAATTTGGCTTCACATCAGATGGATTTATTTAAAAAGTAATGTTTTTGTGTATTCATCAGACAAAGGTTTATTTGTTGTTTTTTTTTTTTAAAGTTGCTTCAGTCTTTTCACCAGCTCTTAATTAAAAGTCACTTCCCCCCCCACAAGTCTTAATCTNTGACAAGACCCCCTTAACAAGTCAGAGAAGACACTATCACACTGTGTTTGACGAGAGTTCCACTATCCTGAGCTCATGGGTGTACGTTGTGACAAGTCGCATGACAGCAATGCACAGAAAGATAAAAAAAATTTAGGATTTATAAAGACACAATACATCTAAAGCTGAAAGGTCAAAGCTACACTGCAGTAACAGCTGCTTTCACACTAATGGCCGGGGATGAAATATTTCACCATATATTTTTGGCTATTCATTTCTCATTTCCTAGCAGGACAGTAATTTTGAAGTGGTGTTTGTAACAAGGTGTGAAAAGTTCCCATTCTTCCAGATCACAAGCCCAGTGCTTTTTGTAGTGTTTTGTACCCATTTACAGTGTTCCTTTTTTTTTTTTTTTTTAATTCTTACTTGCCTGTGTAGATATCTATCTTCATCATCTGTGAAAGGCTTATATAAAAGAAAAAGCAAGACACTGGAACTGAGTAAAAACATGCAATTCCTGACACTACTTGGATCCTTCAAAGGACACTGCAGTTTCAGCAAACATACCACACATGCTTCACTGCTTCATGTTTGGATCACTCAAGCATGCTCATGCTGCATACAAAGTAAAGATTTCTACAGAGGACAACAGAGGCCAGGTATTCTGCACATCATCTTTTCAAACAATATATTCATAGGCTTAAATACTGTGTTTTGCACGCCCCGTAAAAGAAAGGGAATTTGAGCTACAGAAGAAGCAGTTTCTCAAACTTCAATAGGGCATGATGAATTAAGGGGGATTTAGCAATGAATTACGGAGGACAGTGCAAAGATAACCCATAATTTCTACAAATTGCCTCCTAACTAACTAGCCTGGTTTAAGCTACTAGCTGTATGCATAATGAAAGAAGCTCCTACACACCCATTAACACCCATGCAAAAGTCTCCAAAGGAAATTCCAGACAACGTTTTAAGTAATCCCTACAAATTAAACTTAGGACATGCTGACACGCCACCCTTATCCATTCCCCGTGACAGCAAGGCTGTACACTAGCTGACATTTTTGCAAATCAAGTATCTACAGACCAAAGCAGGAGCTTCTTTTGTAAATGAGCCAGCCACTATTACAGCAATGAAAGGACTGGTACTTATTCAAGCCTCTTTACTCAGGCATAGTAAAGGGAAAGCTAAAGGAAATCTATTGTTCTGCCAAAGTACTACCGAGAAAATCAGCAGAGTACTTTTTAAATACTGTAAGGAATTGCAAGGAATGCCAGGGAAGGAGAAGAATTAGGAAGGGCATGCCCAGTGTTTACATTTTAGGACCAAAATTATTAGCTTTTCCATTACAAATCATCAGAGCTGCAATGTGCACAAACCACAAGTGTGCAGACATGGCAGGAAGAGCTGCTAGGAAAAGTAAAAGCTAAGGTAAAGCTGCTAAGGTAAAGTAAAAGTCAGCATTGTGTCCAGTACATACATTCTCACTTTAAATGACTGAGAATATTCACCAACTATGCTCAGCGGAGTTTTTTCTGAACAGAACTGACCTAAGGAACTCCAGAGAAAAACTGGTTTCAAAATAAACAAGCACAAAGTCAAAATTATTTGCAAGGCATTATGACATATAAATTGCTTTTACTATGCTAATTAAACCAAGTTTCTGTAACAACAAAAATACTGCTTTTCCAACATTGCAAACAATACACTTCTAGATTAAAATAACTCACCAGTAGTAACAAAATGGTTAAGAAATTTAAAATTCAGCTACATGATATACCAACAGCAAATTTAACTACATACCAGCATCCTTGAAAGTTAAGATGCTTCAGTATAATTACTTTGAGTAGCTTACAAAACGCTCCTCTTGCTCTCATCAACTCCCATAGAAAAGTTTTCTGCTGTTTCCTAGACCGTGACAGTACCATCATGTCATATATTATCAGGATCAACAGCTTTGAAGAATTTAACCACCACAACCAATTATCTCCCACCACCACCACCCCAGAGTAACCTTCCTAATCAAGATTTGTTCTGAAACCAAATCCTTCAAATGGTGTTGCCACAATTGCTTACCACAAAGGCTGCACTGCCCCGCCGGAGGAACTGGAGCACCAGGACCAAGCCCCAGTTATAGACAGCGTCTGGCTCACGGCAACTTGCTGCGAGCCTCCCTGTTGACAAAACTGGAGCACTCACACTAGTGTTTTAACAGCCAAGAAGTTACAGATGGTCCTTGAATAACGACACAAATATTAAGATAAACTAAGTGTTTTAGAGGGCTGTATTAACACACCTACGCATGCCCACGTATGCCTGTAACGTACTGAAGCGATACATCACAGAACTTCTACTTGCACTTCGTGGCATACAACTTTTTTTTTTTCCTTTTTTTTTTTTTTTTTTTTTTTGAGTTAGTGATACAACTGAACAAACAGGTAGAGGTTTAGGCTCATGCTTCATAAACAGAATTTTCCAAGTCAACTCGTAAATCAAAACAAAAGCTATACCTCCTTTTGAATAAAAATCACTTTTCAAGCAAAAAGATAACATTCTTTCAGGAAGCCCCTGTTTACTTACTCCAATTCTTTCTCCATATACCTAAGTTACAAAGCAGAAAAGTAAACAACACCGAGAACAGGGTTTTTTTCTAGTTTACCTCAAGAACAGTTTTTTTTGAGTTTACCTCTTCAAGTCTTCAGAAAATTTAAGCAATGTCCTGGCCATTTCTGTAGTTGTGTCTACCCCAAAATAAGCAAAGCTTTCTTTTTCCTGCCAGCTTCCCACCTCACTCTACGCCACCCTATCCTCATAACCTTTGACCAACAGGAAGCAGACACAATGGACTGAAAATAACAGCAATTGTAAGATTTCGAATGATTTAATATGTGAGGGGTGGGCTTAAGATTTGAAAAACTTGCCTTGCTTTGCTTTTTCAACAGTTGCTTAAAACATGTTATCTACATAGACTTACGAGATTTGTTAGATATCCCAGGTTGAACGAGGCTAAAAACTGTGAAACATACTATTAAGAGCACAGAGGTACAAATTCTTGCATATGTTGAGATTCTGCGTTTAAGTCGTAGTCATTAAGCTATTATATACAATGAACATAATTTTCTGACAGTGTAAAGAATAGCAGTAGAAGTTTCTTATAGCATTACATCTTTTTTTCCCCCCAAATATTTTTATTTATCTGAGCTTTTAGATCCGTAATAGGTATAACGGTATGTCCCCCAGAACAATACAACACTCTGGTAAGAAATGCAACCAGCAGTCCATTTAAACGCTGCAGTTAAAGCTATAAACAAAATGGTGATGAAAAAAAAAATCACAGAACAATTTGCTAATACGAAAAGGACCTTTGCTAATTCTAAGTAGCTGAGGTGCACTTCATGTTGTAGAAGGAAGGATCTTTATCTTCTCCTCACGTAAAAGCCCAAGCAGTGACCCCATAAATACCTTCATTACCAGTAAAAAATTCATGTGCTTTAAATTGTAGTAACATCTTGGCATGAACACTGAGGGGTTACAGATTCCAATGTCCAGATGGGCAATTGAAGCATTTCTTTTTATTAGTTTTAATGTTTTTGCACCCCAAGTACCAGCTGATGATTATTTTGCAAACCCACAATCACGTCCTGTCTCTGTGATCCCTCCCCAAAGCCCTCAGGTTCCTCCTTTGTGGTTACACCACAACACATACGGGGACAAAAGTAGAATGAACTCAGTCAGAGAGGGACTCACCTCTTGTCCAAGAGCTATACTGTGTTTTCTGGAGAAGGGAATGGCGGGGGATAAAGAGTCAGTGTAATATTTACACAGACTCCTTGTCCTGAACACAAGAAGACTAAATCAAAGGCTCTTCCACAATCATAAAAGCTGGTAACGTCCTCTGCCTTGCAATCGCCAAGCAAAATTTCAGGCTAGGAGTATTACAGTGGAACAGTTACAAGCATGCCGAAATGCAAAGTCATAATAAAGTTCCACCATAATTTTCAGTACATTTGCTTCCCCCCATGCACACACTTTATCAAGCATTCACTGTCCCTCTGTTGCACACAGAGGCATTTTAATAATGGAATTACACTGGAAGTATTCCTTTTCTTGGCACGGGAAGCTCAGGCACTGCATTTCTGCAGGATAAGACTGGATCTAACTTGCCAATGTAGTATTTCATTAAGGTCTGCAAGTCCTCAAAATAACTAGAGAAGCCCCTCTCATGATGTATTTCAGCATGGTATCCACAACAGCTTCCAAATATGAGACGCCCACATTGCACAGGAGCAAGCTCTTGAGCATAGCAGCAGAAGCCACCGCTGACACGTTAGAACAGTAGCTTGAAACACAACTGGTTCAACAAGGAGAGTAAATACAAGGTTGTCTGCAAGCCTGCAGTTTAAGAGTCCCTTGAAACCACTTTGTCTGCTAATAGGATCCTCCTTTTCCCTTCCCCCATGCTAAGACACAACCTGATGCCATCACACCAAGGAATAACAGAGAAAGGATATCCTGCCCAGATTTTCCATTATACAGATCAAATCATCAATCCAGAAAGGTCTTTGCTTACACATAGGATAAAAAGAAGATGCTTCCAACTGATAAACCCTGAGAGGAAGCAAGGTTGGCTCCATGACTATTTTTAAGTAGTTAGCCTTCACACAATGGCCTAANTAAAAAAAAAAAAAAAAAAAAAAAAAAATCTATATATAAAGGAGTTAGCATATTTGAGAGAAGGGAAAAAGGCAAACAAAAGAACTAGAAGGTGGCAAATATGACCAAGTTTCTTCCCAGACTCACCTTGAATTAAGCTTGTACGCTTAGTTTTAAGTAGGTGAAAAGATAGGAAGCTTTATATCATTTTCTCTAAAAATGCAGTATTTCCTTCAACAATTGCTGGGAGAAATCCTACTTCACAGCTCTTGTCATTTTGACTAATACTCTTTTGCTCTAAGTATCATACGACAAAAAGTAAGCAAACACAGAAAAATAAGAATATCTTTATGGAGCTGTATCATGAAAGAAGGAACTTTTTTCTCAGCCCTAATTTCCAAGGCCAGCTACCACAGCTGAACAGCTCCCTACATATCACCACCTAATAAACAAAGGGCATTTAGTTTACCAAATGGCCCGTGTTTCTCACATTTAGCTCAGTTAAGAGCATCCCACACCTAAGGCTTCATCTAAGCATGATAAGAAAAGTCATACTTTGTGCATTGGACAGATGATGAATACAAGCATCTTTGGTATCATCTAAGGATAAATAATTTAAATGGCATAATTTCAACATTAAATGCACTGAAAATGCAATTCTCATGCCAGGCATTTCTTTGGATAAAGAACAAGATGAGGCAAAAGGCCCTTTAAGATCACCTTTGTAATCTAGGAAATGCCCAGAAACTTGAGACATTTTAAATATCACCATTCATCTCTACCTTTTAGTCCTAAGAAAGATTATTCTTATAAGCATTTATCCTTTTGAAGGGTTTTTGTTGTTGTTGTTCTTTTTAATAACAACACCCTTCTGGTGAGTAACTAAGAGAATCATGGAAAATCAAAATTGTCTAGAATTTCTGATCTCATCACAAGCTATTCCCCTCCTCCTCTGTGCACTAGATAAAAAGTGAACAATTAGCCTGCTGTTTGCTCAGTACAGTGAGATTTTTCATTTCTTCATTTGTATCAGATCACATCACGGAATAGAGAAAAACATTAAAAATAGATTAAACAAAGAAAACCCCAATATATCATCAAACCACCAACACTGCTATGAGAACTTAAACCCCATCAATTTGTATTATTTATTTCGTAGTTTTGAGCAGATTCAAGTGTTACAGTCCCTTTACCTTATCTGGTTTGCAGAGTACATCACATTTTTAAGCTTTGCTCTTTAACATGAAAAGCAAGCACTGCATTATCCAACTGCTTTTTACCCCTTTTTGTGAGAGTTTCATAACTAGTTTCACTTACTATAGAAATGTTTAATTTTTAACTTACAGTCAGCAAAGGAACTCTAAAACTGGACGCCTTGTTACTTTATTTATTGGCTCTCTATACATCTAAACAGCATCTACTTTGTTTACTGACTGGAAGCTCTTGCTACTGCCAGCACTTCGGGAACAATATAACTGTGGAAAGGGGAAAACATGTTTTTCTACATTTTGTTTGTCATCTAACAGAATTATAAGGTACACATGTACCAGTCTGAAAATATTTTTAATAGCTGGTAACCTCAAATGGACAAAACAACCTACCTCAGCAGGTACTTTGTCTGAACTCGTAACTTAACCCTTTTCATTGTGGAGCTATTTATGAGTAACGATGACTGCCCAACTTGCTGTAACAATGATTATTTTCCAATATCGATATCATAATGACACTGAAAGAATATGTACTGCTTCTAAAGATGACTACTTTTTAATCCTTAAAATGAGAAGGGCTTTGGGGCAACAGCAAGAGGCACGAAATCAGAAACAAGATTTAACATCTTGTACAAAATTTTCCAACTCTTACAAATGTATATCACAACACCACTTATATGAACCCAGTAAGATACACAACTGATTTCACTTGATTTTAAATACAGATATTAAAAAAAAGAGATATGCAACTATAACAACATATCAAACCAAGCAAACAAAGGAAGCTTCTCGTTTTCCCCACCACTTACGGAGACATCCAAAGTCCTTCCTCCCCTAGGGAATTCCAGTTGTGTGACAAGGATCCACTTGTCTGTGGGGTACAGCAAAGTGAGAGGGATGCTGCTAGCCAGGCGCCACTCGCCAGGTCCTCTGAGTACACCTCCCTCCTGCTCACCAGCACTGCCAGCGGTCCTGACATAAGGGAGGCCAGGGTGCTGTTTCCAATAGGCGAGATTTGGCAGCAGAGTGCACTTTTACATCCAGCATCAGGTCTCACACAGGTTTCCTAAGCTGTTGTTTACCCTCAATGCTAAACAGATGTAAGGCACATACTGAGGTCTCCAAGTAGACGGCTCCCCTGCTTCCACAGCCAATCATCTACCCTTCCCCTCCCAGACCTGAAAGGCTAACTGAAATGCAGAAAAAATAATTAAATGGCTACTCTAAGCAATACTCAGCTGACCACATTTGAACACGTTGGTTTTGCCTCTGCTGCAAGCCTCTTCCTTCTAGAAAGCTGCAGAGCTGAAGCTGCTTATTCACGATGTGAATCGTGACAGAAGAACTGGTAAGACCAATAACAACAATGTCAAACCATAATTTTAGAAACCGCTGATGTAGAATGATTATATCTTCACTGTCACCGACTGCGAAGACAAGACACCTACGAACGTCACATTATTTGTACTGCTGCAGTCAGCTCCCTATCAGGCAGGTGCCACTTCACCGAAGCTACTACCTGATTTGAGAGCACTCGTTTTTCTTGATAGGCAGGGAGGCCAAAGACTGAGCGATATGGAAACAAATACACTCTCACTTTTGATAACAGGCTGACGTGCCAAGGTAGCAGGAACATCCATTCCTACTCTCCATTACAATTTTTTTCAGAGAAAATAAGACAGACTTCAGCAAGCCAACTCAGATTTCACTGAAGCAAAATTACATCACCGCACAGTGAAAACCACAAGATTTTGAGGATGGGATGATAAAGCAAGAGTGTTTAAATTTTAGTATCACTTGATTTTGGTTTAAAAATGTGCATTGCTGGTTTGGCCCCACCCCCCCAAACTATAAACTTTAAAACGTGAGGCCCCATGCCATGTGAGGAATCTAAATACCGCTAGGATCACTTAAATCATCTGCTGATGGACACCATCCAAATTGCTTCAAACCAGAGGAAAATTATTTTGGTGATCAAAGACACTGTATCAAAGTAACAATAAAGAGCGCTTATACCAAAGTGTTGGCACCTTAACCAAAATATGCTGATCAATTTGTTAGTCGCTTTATGACTAATAAACAAACATAAACAGTGTTAATTGTGTGCTTTCCCCCCCCCTCACAACTCTACTCAAATACTGCAATAAAAGCACAGGTGAACAGTTTAATAGTTCGCTATGCTACAACTACCCTCCCCACAGCGGCAGGGATAGATGATTTTCTGCAGTAACGCATGCTTGAACTAGACATACAAATTAAACACCTCCCGCCTGAGCAAGGTGATGACAGACAGCATGCGATGCTGCTTGGAGGAAAAGCCATAGCTGAACTTCTCTGAGCATTTAAAAGCGGTATCGCATCACAGTGACAGAATCAATAAAATTCCCACAGAACATAAGAGAAGTTTTAGTGATTTTATCAGACAGGACAGAAATGAGCTGACAGGGTAGAGAAGCATACACATATGACTGCTTTCTCTTGGATTCACAATATTTAGATTGTTATTTCCAGCCCAGGTTAAACAAATTGGTGTTATGATACTATTGTTAGGTTAGATATATAAACATGCTCATGCACTTTTGGAGGCAGGCCAGGCAGCTCAACAAACAGATTATAAAAGAAACAGCAAAGAGGTAGAACACAAGCTGCTGCTCGGGTTCACCCACCAGGCTGTTATGCAGAGGGAGCAGGGGGGTGGAAAGGAAGAAAACAGCACAGAACAACAGTGGAGCAAAATATGTTGTGAACATACTATTTTAAGAACTGTAGAAGGTTCCTNAAAAAAAAAAAAAAAAAAAAAAAAAAAAAAAAAAAAAAGGCCCAGGAGTTGGTTCATAATCAGCAAAATAACTCCTGAACATTTCATACGGAGACAGATACATCAAGCAATTTCAATCAGCAAAAGAAACACTACATACAGATTTCTTACAGTGAGAGTAAAATTAGTGCTCAAACCACAAAATCCCCATCAGCAAAATTTTACTCAGTGTAGAAAACTATTTGTTTTCTTTATGAACAAACAATAAGGACAAAACATACTTTCTGGGTAGTCCAGATCTCCCACTTAGTCTCTAATGAGAAGGGCTCAGCCCTACCTCCCCACCTCTTCTGCAACAGCTCAAGCACTTGCCCCTAGTTCTCCATTCTACCCAATATTTCTCTAAAAAAATTACATTTTAAAAAAGATACATTTTTTTTCCTCATTTCAATCAAAGGAGAAGTGTTTTGAGACAGGTTGTTTACAGCTGTTCACCAGGGCACTTAGTCTACAGATGCAGAGTTGAAAGCAAGTATATATGAATCAACAGAGATTATGGATTTTTCAGGTATTACAACCAGTCTACATAAGCAGAAGAAGAGTTACAACTTTTAAATAAGAAAGGCAGAGTAACAAATACAATCATGGATTAATCTCCCTAGCTTACACTCTGTCTTGGTGAACCTGAAGTAACTTCACCGTTCCAACAGCCGATGGGGCTGCGATATAACCCCTGCGAGTTCATTTTCTAAGTGGACCCAACATGCAGAAAGAAGAGAACCACATGAAGTAGTAAAGTCAGTAAATCATTCCCTTTGAAAAGGGCCTTGTGAGGTTTCTCATTTATGATTTGCTCTCCTCCATTCACCGCAGACACTCTGCAAAGAGTAAGCTGGGCTGCAGTCATACCAACAAAGGAGGTTTCTATTTTCTTAATCAAAACACTTGCCTTGTTTCGTGGGAAATACTCCACAATTTTAAATTCTATTCAGAGGAACAGGTCCTTCACCAGCAAAAAAAAAGCTGTGTACCAAGGCCTTGCTTAGTCCATAAAGTAAAAAGTAACTGCAAAGAAGTGCCATTAGCCAAGTACCCTCAAACATCTCAGGCAACGTCAGAACTTGACCAAACAAGGTCTCTGAATAGGAGACACTGAGATGCTCTCCAAGTGCGCCAGCTGAGTTGAAGTTAAAATTGAAATGGAAAACAGTTCCATACCTATACATACCACATACTGCAATAGTTAAGTAAGTCACTTGAATCACTACAGAAAGATACTTAACAACACATAAATAATGCTTTGTGAACAGTTTAAAAGGGGAAAAACACACAATAAAAAAAATGTAATGCTTGCCAGTTCATTTATTTTATTAAGCGTTTATAGTATTTGATGAAACTCAATTTGATTTTGCATATAAATTATTGGTCTGCCTCTTATCTGCATATCACTGATATCCTGTATAACCTTGAGTTTTAAAAAAAAAAATAAAAATCAGTCACACAAGCTGATGTCTCGTATCATCAAGTTATGATGTTTTTACTAAGCTAGGAAAATAAACCCGAAAACATGGTGTGTACTTGCTCTGCTGATCATATTTCACAGAATATCATTGTCTATAACCCATTAGTAACTTGTGCAAGTTTGTATTTTTGTTTTTTTTTGTCAAATACACATGAAAGAACATTCTCCTTGCTGTGTGCGTATTTCCCCAGTTCTTCACATGCTGGAACAGGTTGTTGTTGTTGTTGTGTTGGGTTTTTTGTTTGTTTGGGGTTTTTTTTTGACACCAGATCCTAAATAGCTCTTAGACAAAGATCACTTCCTTGTAGAACTGCTGAATAAATAGACCACATTTGACAACAGAGTTCAGAAGATACCACATTGCTGGGGTTCCCTTGCCAAAAACAACAGAGTATCTGTGCTTTTGTTTCACTGGACGTGCATATGTGCTTATTAACATCATATAGTACTTTCTCTAAGCAACAGAAATAGATCAACTGCTCACAACAGGCAATGGAAGTTAGAAACGTTTCTTCTGTTTGACTGTCTGTGTCCCCCCGCCCCCCCAACAGATTAACTGGACTATTCTTAATTACAGAAAAAACTGACTATACAGCAGCAGTAGTTACTGCCAGCCTCAGAATAGTAGTCTTGACCTTCCAAAATTCTGTTCTAGTAACCCCTGCATTATCAATCCTGTAACACTGGAGTCCCAAAATTAGAAACATTTGTTTTTTATTTTAGTTTGCGCACAAAAACAAAGCTCAAGTATACCACTAGTAGAGTATACTACTTTTCATTTGAAATTCAATGTTTTTCAGTGAGCTCCTTAAGCAGCACATGACCAAGTCAGATAGGATTTCTGTACACCCCCAGTTCTAGTACGAGCATGTGCTGCCTGTCACACTACTAGTAAACAGGACAGACAAAGAGGATAAGGAGTGCCACTTCCACTACACCTCGTCCTAGGTCAATACAAAGCCAACCTTCAGAAAACACACAGTTACTTTGTAAAAACAGAACTGTGATATGCATCTTTGCTGTAGGGACATAGGAAGTTACACAAAGCAGAAACATGTCATTTTAACACTAATACTACAGAATTTTACTGAGAGCAGAAAAGCATGATAAAACTAAACTAGCACTAGCCTGACACGGACTTAAAAAGAAAATGACACCGTCATCCAGAATCTTACGTTAAAACACAGAAAGATGGAACATCCTTCATCAGCCTCCAGCTGCCGCGACTTCTATCCAGGGGAAAAACCCAGCAAGATCTCCATTTCAGCATCACTCCAAGGAGAGCACTACACTTTAGCATGAGTTCCCAACAGCAATACAACTGAAAGCTCTGCAATCTGGTTGACTCAATGAAGGTTTTAATCATCTAATGAGATTACCTCATCCGTGTGTGGTTTCACAATGCAGTCTCAATGGCAGCCCATTATGGCAGTCCCCTGACATGCAGTATCAATCATGCTAATCGGCTTACTCTGCTATCACTCCTACAGCTAGACGACTGCCACGCACAGAAACCAAAACTGGGAAGAGTTTCTACCTTGTAGGATTAAAAAAAAAAAAAAAAAAATGTGAATCAAGTACTGCCACAATAGTACAGAAAACATTGCTAGCTCCAATCCTAAAATTAACATCACTTTTATCCAACAGGTTATGAACCACAGTCCATTTTTAAATTTTATGGATGTTCTATGCTCAGTCATAGCAGAGTACAACAGCTCCCTTATGGAGAATATGAAGTTCGCTTATAACAACTTACATGTTTGCAGTTAATAAATTTCACATTGGGAAATTATAAAGATTTATAGAACATCAATAGTTGCCTTTTCTGAAACACAAGCCTCCACGGTTATCATCACATGGAGCTCACAAAGTACAGCACACTGGCTGTTTTACTGTTAACGATATAAAAATGTTACAGTAATTAATGCCGTTCATTTACAAAAGCAAGAAGCATTCAACCTGAAAGCAACATAACACACATACAAATAAAATTTGTTCTTTTTGACAGATGAAGCTAATGAGAAAATATTAATATTAAAACTAAACTGAGTCTATATTTTGTTCTTTGGTTGCAAGGGAAAAAATAGCCCTGAGTTCTGATGTCTTTCTAGGTAACACAGGGAGCCAGTTGTTGTACACACGGTTAAAAAAAAAAGCAGGACACGCTACATAGCTCAGAGGACAAATAAAACAAGCCCCTCCAGTATCAGCATTTTATACAAAAGAGATTAAGCAGCTTGCCCAAAGAAGCACAAGAATCATGGGCAAAAATGGGCACAAGAATCATGGGCAAAAGAGACGTACCTGTTAAATTAGCACTACCTTATCACACTGGCTTTACCTCTTACACCTTTCCCAATGCACTTGAAAATATTAGTGCTATCGGTATTTCAACACACCTTCATTCAGTGCAAGAAAAAACACGCAAGCATAAGCACAGATATTAACACATAATTAACAATGCAAGTTTTTTTTTTTTTTTTTTAAAGGCTACACATATCTAGACTTTACTGGGGACTCTAAAACAGGTCTCCCTAACCCAAAACACCTTCTCTAGTGTATCCTTTTACTATTAGCTGATTTCAATAATATGAAGAAAAGGGAAGGGAAACGAAATAAAGCAGACCGGATGAGTACATAAGTCTACAATCTTGTCATATTTATGTTGGAAATATACAGAACCACTTAAAACTTGACACGACCTACAAAAAACAAGAATCTCAAAATAGAAAACCCAACCAAAAAAGCAGAAAAACAAAAACCAAACACACAAACGCAACTAATATGAAGCAGCTTTAGGCCTTTACAACCCTGTTGCTGATTACCATCCCGTTTATGCTGGACCAAGTATCCCCAAACTCTTCTGAAAGCGTCTCATTCCACTGCCAGAATACTCATTTAAAATAGGAATGTAAAAAGGGAAACCAGCACGGAAACCTCGGAGAAAAAAGTCTTTTAATCTTGTTATCCAAAGGTAACTGCCTTGTAAGCCACTGACTCAGTTGGCCCAACTGAAACCAGGATCTGACTCGGGACTCTTGCCTTGCTGAGCAATCATTTTTTTTAGAGAGCAGATACCAAAAGGTACCTTGTGGCATTTGACATTCCATATAAAACACATCATATTTTAAAAACCATCTACATTTTCTCCTCTGCTTTTCCACAAACATACTCAGTCCAAGCAGTTCAATAACTTCACATATTTATAGGATATCATCTTTGCACATCCCAAGTGAAGGCAAATAGCTCTCCATTTCAAATAAGAAGTTAGAGACTTGGAAACAACTTACCCCTGCTACCCAAACGCATCCTAACCCTCCAGAATAGAATATAGAACTGGGTCATGCCGATTCTCTCGCCCAGACTTGATTACTTTTGTACTGAGTTAACACTTCTGATTTCTTAAACTTCCAAACAAATGAAGGAGAAGACTATGATCAAGAGTAGTCAGCACGGATTTACAAAAGGAAAATCACGCCTCACAAACCTGATGAAACGACTGGTTTAGGGGATTATGGGCGAGCACTGAATTCTAATTACCTTGACTTCAGGAAGGCTTTCAGCACTGTGTCCCATGACATCCTCATAGACAAACCCAGGGAAATATGGGCTAGATAAGTGGACAGAAAGGTGGACTGAAGTGGCTGAACTTTCAAGCTCAGAGGCTTGCAATCAGCAGCCTGAAGTCCTGGTGGAAGACAGTTACTGCTGGTGTACCCCAGGCATCAGTATTAGGGCCAATACTGTTGAGTATCTTCACTAACGACGGGACAGAGTGCAACCTCATCAAGTTTGCAGATGATACAAAACAGAGGAGCAGTTGACACATCAGATGGCTGTGCTGGAATTCAGAGGGACCTCAACAGGCTGGAAAAATGCGCCAATGAGAATTTCATCAAGTTCAACAAAGGGAAATATGAAGTCCTACACCTGAGAAAAATAACACTAGACATCAGTGCAGGCTGGAGGACAGCCAGCTGGACCGCAGCTTTGTACGGAAGGCCCTGGTAGACAAACTGACCATAAGGCAGCAATGTGCTCTCACGGCCAATGCAGCCAACAGCTTCCTGGGCTGAATTAGGCAGACCATTGCCAGCACGTCAAGAGAGATGGTCCTTCCTCTCTACTCAGTCCCGTAAGACATATCTGGAGCTCTGGCTCCACTTCTGGGCTCTGCAAGAGAGACATGGACATACTGAAGAAGGTCCAGGGAAAGGCTGGAGAGATAATTAGGGGCCTGGAGCATCTTTCATATGAGGAGAGGCTGAGAGAGCTGGGACCATTTAGCCTAGAGAAGAAAAGGATCTTATCCATGCATATAACCTGGTAGGGCAAAGTAAAGATAATGGAGTCCGACTCTTCTCAGTTGTCCCCAGTAAGAGAACAAGAGGCAATGGGCAAAAACTGAAAAACAAGAAATTCCATTTAGACATAAAAAAAGACTTTTTATTGTGAGGATGACTGAACTCTGGAACAGGTTGCTTAGAGAGATCTTCATCCTTGGAGGTGCTCAAAACCCAGCTGGACATGGTCCTGAGCAACTTGCTGTTGGTCTGAGCAAGGGCATCAGAGTACATCTCCAGACATCCCTTCCAATCCCAGTAATTCTGTGAATATATAAATAACCAAGCAGCTGTCAAACATTGTAGCTGTTGACTGTTTTTAAGTTTTATTTTTTGCCACAAATACACAAGCCAAAGGACAGTCTGCATAAGCAAAGACCTTTGAATCCTTTGCCATTTGAAACACCATCTACTGAGCAAGAGCTTTCTGGAAATAATAAAAATCACTTACTGTTTACGAAGCAATTTTGAACAGTCTGTGAGACACCCCAAACAGGGAATGCAACTGAAAGAGCAAGGCAGGTAGACAAGCTACTACATAACTTGAACTCTCCCCACTTAGGGATTAAAATGTTAATATAGTTTAAAAAAGGCACAAAATCAAAACTCTAGCTACAAATCAGCATTGCTTCTTCCACTATTCTGTCAAAATAAGTGCACTGATAAAAAGGAGACAAGACAGAAGAGAGGAGGGAAAATGCATTTGACTTAGCTTCAAAAAGAAATGCATAGGAAATAAATAAATCTCTAATAACATTTTACTCCATCTAAGGTATCAAATTTTGACATTAAAAGCAGCATTATTATTCTGCCACTAGCACAGCACTGAAATCTACCTAGAAAGAGCAATGTAGTCTCTTGTAAGCATGGAACACTGGCAATGCATAAGTGTCTCTTTTTAAACTTCTGCACCTTTAACAGACCTAAATATTTAATTCTGTCCCACTCAGCAACTTAATATTGTTTCCAAATTTGAACAATATGCCAGAAGTTTGCTAACAGCCTTCTGAAACCAAGATCTTCCTTCCCACCCCCCTAAAAGAAGTTCCCATTGAAAAATACTGAAATGCCTCTCAGCGTCTCTCAGCCCTGCTACTGAAAAAATTTAACAGGGGGGAGAGGACAGGGAAGGACATTTTCCTTAAACAAACCAATAATTATCTCATTTTCACTCTTTTTCTCACAGTCAGTTTACAACAGATATCCAGGACAAAAAGTCATTAGCACAACCAGTTAAAACATGATTTAACTAAGACAATACTATAATGGGAGATGTTAGGCAACCTAAAACTTTGAAATTCATTGGTTGGTGTATCTGTAATAAGATTCCTGATGTTATGTGAGTTTCCATAGGGATCAAAACACTAATTAGATGAAAAGTCAAAAAAGTACGAGTTGCACTCTCAGTGTGGAAAAAATACCAAAAAGACATTAACTTCATATGAAGTGTGCTTGCTTAAGGCCTCTGTTTGATGTTCTATAAAATTGTCATTTAGACTAAAGTAATTCTCAGCCCAGGTACGAGAGTCACATAAAGCCTCAGGAAGCTACTATCAGAAATTAATTGTTGCATCCTAATGCAGGGTCCAGACTTTACTGGGTTTCTGTCACCCATTTATCAGTGGTACCATTATTTTCCCACAATCGTTTTTGTTATTCACAGCAGAAAGGCATGCACTCTCAAACAAGCACACTATGTTGCTGACTAAACCCAGCCTAAGCATCATACAGATACCCAAGTACTTGTTCGTAATGGTAAAACACTGGTGNATAATAAAAAAAAAAAAAAAAAAAAAAAAAATGTTGCCCTCTCCCCTGGAAAGAGTTTATTGAACATATCAAGTCACTATTCACCTTTCTGCTAATCTTAATCCAAATCCTTAATTTCTTAAGGATTTGGAATGGGGGGGGAGGGATGGGGGAAGAGCAGTAGTTAAGAATTCATTCGTGCAGGTGACCTATCATTCAGAATAGACTAACTTAAGAAATAGCTCCTGTGAAAAGACCACTAAGTAACACATTCATGCAATTGATTTCCTAGGTCCTAATATACTTTTACTAGTGCAAAGTATTCTACAAGCGTGCTAAAATTGCACAAACACATAAGCAACCAGCGAATGGAAAGGAGCGAAAGACAGGAAGAAACTGATTTACAGCACAGGATGAGCAGGAAATAGGGATTTGTGAACTGCCATTTTAAAAATAATTAGAGAGAGTTTTTTCCATTATTGCCATATATCAAGAAATTACTATCTCAAGCTTGGTATATATGACCATAACAATAAGCTTCATGTCTGACAAGTCATTTTGGGTCATAAAAACGTGTTATTTCTGACACATTTCTTGTTGGTCAGAACCTACAGATTACTCCACACTTCTAACCAAGGTATTGCAATAGGCACAAATGTTGAAAGAAGGTTTTAAGAAATATCTTCCCACCTGACAGTAATTTCTTTCTCACTCCATTATGATGAAGCAGAGTGTGAAGCTGTACTGGAACTTACACCCACAGAAAACTTTAAAGATGAGAAAATGCTTCTGGAGATGGACATATGACCACATTACGTATGGGATTGGGGTTGTTTGGGTGTTTTTGTAATTTTGCATATTTAAAAGAGTCTGTCCTGGGAAAGTGCAGGTGCTCCTCAGGCCAGCATGCTTTCAAACCTCACCTAAGGGATTTACAATGGATATAGTTCAGAACCACAAACCTCAACATATATGCTGTACGGCACCGCCAAGACCACGTCTGTAAAAAGGCGTATCTCAGCCTGCCCTTGCAGTTCCTGTCTAGTATACTGGAAAACCTAAATGAACAGCACTAGGCAAGATACACACGTGCATCTATATAGGCTGATAAACACACTGTATTCGAACAGCTCAGAGAAAGGAAGCCTGATCACTTCTACTGATATTATTCCCTGACCAACTCTCTCAGACAGGCGAGCAGCGAACAACCATTATCGGGGGACAGACCGTTTGAAGAGTAACAAGCTCCAGGGCGTTGTCTTACTAATAGTCAAAATAAAAAGCTGGCCTAGACAAGTCTTCAGAGGCAGCAGAGCTCTAGCAGAATGAACCCTAGACCTAAGATGTTGCTAACAAGCAACCTGCGATATCTTCTAATCTCTGTAGTGCAGATTCAAGGTCTGAAAATAAAGGATAACATCTTTTTTTGGACTCTGCCTCCTGCCCCTGATTTCTGTTATACATTATTACATACAAAGATATGGTATGCATACATCAGAAACAACATGATTTTACAATTAAAAATTACCAACATTTGGTAAGTGATTTCAACCATTGTTCTAAGACTACCAAGTAGTCATTCGTTAACATATGAATTGAAACTACGTAAGATTTTGTGGTATGAATTTATAGTCAAAAAGCAAAACAGAACAGTCTCATTAATTTAACTTAATTAAANGTGGGGGGTGGAAGAGGGGGAAGTACTAAAGCGTATGCATGAAATGACAGACAAGACATATGTATTCATAAGCCGTCCCAGGTGCAAAGTATCATGGAAGAAACAGACTTGCAAGAAGAGGGAAAACCAATTAATCAGCCCCAAGAAAGACCTGATGAAATAACTTAGTGTTAGCAAGCAGTAACACACCACATATACTTGTGCAAAGCCCTGCCTACGCAGGACCAGCTTCGTGCCCTCTCCTGCTCTGGAGGAAGACGCGCTGGAGCACACACCTCACCACCTACTGAACGTACTTCTAGGGCTGCAGTTCTCAGAGGCCATCTGTAGGAAAGCCCTCTGTACAGATTGCAGGCAGCTGTATCTTAAGACAGAACCATGAAGACAAAGCAGAAAAAAAAGGAAAGGCAGTTGTATTTATTTATACTTGATCAGAGGCACCTCTTAAGACCATAAAGAAAACAACTCTTGCTCATCCTTCAAGAATCTCCCGCCAGCTGTGCTTGGGCGCACACAGGCTTGCAGACATGTATTTTGAAAGGGAGAACAACAATTGATTTCCTGCAAGTGTAACGTCCTGTTGTTTTTCCGAGGTGATGTAGAGAATTATCACAATCCCAGATGTTTACAAGAGGAAAGAGAAACGGTAGTGACTTTGCACAGGATGAGACAGTTGACCGCCTAAGCACATTATCCTAAATGCAAATTCAAGGCTTCACTACTTTTTCTATAGGGGCTCTCTGTTCCAAATCCTGGAATTGCAAGCTGTACGGCATTAACAAGCATACATTTGAGTTTCCAGCCACTTCAAGTGTGTATGAGGCAATGAACTTATACAAAGTATTTTTAGACTTCCTGCAATCAACTGTCCTCCCGGCATTGCTCAATATGACGCACAGTTGTCTGAATTATGCAGTTGTGCTAATATACGCTCTCATTTTAAAGTTTCATTTCTGTGTTTTCCATAAAATAAGTACTGTCAAATTTGCTCATGCAAGAAGTTGAATCACAAGTGATTAAGGGTCATCTAAGCTAAACCATATTGTGTAAATGCTTATTAAATTATGCTTATAAAAAGTAATTCGTTTTATCTACACAAGATAATTGTGTAAACTGAACAAAACACTAGTAATGACTGGGCGTGTAGAGAAAAAGAGGTGGCTAAATTCTGCACAGTAAGTTTTGCCATTACAGAATCACACAAGCCTAAGGTTAGTCTTGCTTGGAGATAACATACATCTGTAAAAGAAAATAAAGAAGAAAATGTTGCCTCAGCTTTACAGATCCTGCAAGATAGAGCAGCCGAACTCTTTAAGAATTGTCCTGTTTTCTGGCACGTTTCAGAAAATATTCAACAGTTGGTTTGTTTTGAGGAGGAGGAGGAGTCAGGAAACAGGGTGATGGTTTGTATGATTGAGACATCTTATGTGTCCAAGAAAGGATTGAGTTATAGCTCTATCAGTGCACAGATGACAAGCCAGACACAAGTATTCCAATGCAAGATGTTCTTGCAAGAAATAACCATGGACAGGGTGATTACTGGAACAACCTAATTATTCAGCAGAATTGAGTAACAAATCACTATTTCATGCAGCTCCAGACTATACACTATTATAATAAATACTGTCATTAACCGTGATTATGCATTATCTCTAATGAAGAAGCTTCAAATGAAGGAGCTTGCAAATTAGCTGTGTCCTACATCTCAGAGCCAACAAAGGAATCTTAGAAGTCCTCTGCTACCAATTTGCAAAAATGGGTGAATAAGATTGGTCCAATAAGATACTGATGACACTTCTTCCATTAAGAAAACAAAAGATGCCATCAAGACATGGTGCTGTGACTTTAAACTGTTACTGATGTGTTTCTTTTGGACTATGACTGCTCTTGGTGTACTTCAGCACTGTGACTGTCATTTACAGAAGAAACTGATTGCTACTTTTGGCAACTGCCTCAATTCATCTCCTCATTACTGCCATTATTATTAGAATACTAAGTCACAGAAAAATTGATCACAGTCCCAACTATTCAGAAAAAAAATGAAAGTTTTAGACTAAAGCTAAACTGAACAGAATTGCTTTTGATTCAAGGCCCAGCTGAAATTGCAATGCAAAAAAAGTACTTAGTTTTAAAAAGTAAGCTTTCACAGTAGTGTCCTGTTAGACAGATATTGGAATTCTTTCTGAAGAATGAAATAAAAATAATCTGTTTCATGTTAATAGGGACAACTGTTTTCCTCAGACTAAACGATAACAGACAAAGAATTAAAACAAAGGAAACAGTCTCTGGAGGGGCGTCCTCTAAAAATGGTGAAAAAAAAATTTCAGAATTACACTGACTGCTTCAATGTTGCTAAGGCTTACTACAGTATGTGCTAATGACAGTAGAGCATCATTTTTTTTTTTTTCCAGTTACAATCTTGGCCTTGATAAAACCAAGAATAGTTAAAGAGTTAAAAATTAAGCCACAAATAAAGTTAAGGATCCTCTTTTTAGTAAGCACAGAAAACATCTCTTGTTATGATAAAAAAGGGTTGGACTAACTGCATAAGAAAGAAAAAAAAAGGCTTTTTTTTTCCATTTAAGTTTTTAGAACCCCTCTCCCCTTCTGTGCAGCACAACCAGCAGTTCTCCACAAATGGATTATCTAAAGAGAAGCTTTACTAATTTTAACAAGATTTGTGCATTTGATAAAGCATAGATGGCTCTTCATTGGGCAACACATATGCAAAAACATTCAAGCAACTGTTTTACACACTGTTCTTTCCCTTTTGTGTCACATGCAAGGAATTTTCCTGAAATATCCTCTGAACTATTCTTGCTATCACCTGCAGGCCCAAAAGCAGCATGGCAATTTTAAAGAGAACTTGCCCACACCTGTGAATTCCAAAATTTTACCACAAACCTGGTCCATTTTTAGACATTCGGCAGCCCAGCACAAACAGCAGTTTGCTCCAGGAGCAAACTAAGCTCTGAACTTTTCAGAAGTCAAGGGGGAAAAAAAAAAAAAAAAAAAAAAAAAGAAGAAGAAGAAAAAAAATCATCACCAGGCAAAACTCCTGCTGCCATATTGGCTTTGGGTTTGCAGGTGTGGAATATCAACAGTGACAACAAAAGGCGACACACTCTTGCATTTGGATAGGTACTTCTCAGCTGTCATGGTATTAGCCAATTGACTCACTTCAATCCCTAGGAAACACACATCTATCTTATTTACTAGGGATGCATTAGGAAAGACAGAACCCATCTTGTCACTGTAATGCTGTTAGCGCGGCATCAAACCAAGTTTGTAGGTCAAACAACTGAAAAGAGTCAACACGAGGAGAAAGTTTCTGAAGAGAAAGCACCAACTCCTGTCTTACCTCATGTTTCCTTTGTCTTTAGATGATGAAAGAATGAGAAGAAATACTTCAACAGGAATTATGTAAGTGTTTTAACAGGAATTTATAATCTGAGAGCTACAAATCATTAATCTAAGAACTATGGCTAAGAGCAGAGCATAAACAGAAATTTTTGTTGATGGTAAATCCATATTGGAGTGAAGCAATGAGGTTGGTATTTATGCCATAGACTATTTGTAATAAAGTACAAGGGATACTCCTGGTACTCCTAAGAACTATAATGAAAAAATATGTACACAAGGAGAAGCATGCACACGGAAAATATTTAAAACCACAAGAGAGCTCTAACGCTCAGTTTTATGCTATCTGGTTTGACAGACTGAGAAGGTGAACTGCCTTGCCATCTCCCCAGTCCCCTCTGCTTTGCCACATAATACTCTGTATTTCTTTTTATTAAGCATACAGAAAGACTAAGTCACACTGAAATAAGTGACCGGAAACTATTTCATGTCTCTCTACAGATAGTCCCATTTTATATTACTATCAGATCCTAACAACTGAATAAGAAAGCCTAGTTATATTTCATATGGGCTGTTAGAGAAACCCTCTACTCAGAACATACTTTTCAAATTATTCTCCTGTGCTTTTAACTGGATAGTTACATGCAGCCAGAGGGAGATGTTTGCTGAAGCCTTATAGGAAAAAAGGCAGTTACAGGCAAGAACTGCATGTATAACATAGAAAAATTTACACAAATCAAGTAATATCTCCGATCCCAGTCTTCGAAGCACACATCCAAAAGTCTACAGCTAAAAACAAAAAAGCAAAATAAAACCACACAACAAAACCCCACACAACCTTTTGCATGAGTGTTACTGCTATGTAATTTGTTGGGCGAATCTGAAGGCATAGTCAGAGCAAAGTTGCTCCTTTAAAGCAAAGTCAGTACAATTACTCCTAAAAGCAAAGTAGTGCCATAGTGAAGTTTATTTTCAGTATGAGAAGACTAGTACCCAGAATGTGACAGCAGCCAAGGTTAGTTTTACCATTCCTCACCTGAGGAGTGAACACCAGGTATCTCTAGACAATACATTATCTCACAGTGGTTTCTTTAACACAGGTGCTGAGTGAGGAGGAAAAAAAAAGTCTGTTCTTCACCAGGAGACAGATAAAGCGTGTAGGACATCGCCGAAACACACTTTCCTCCTTTTTTCTCTTTGCCTATGACTGTGTTTTCTTAAAAGAGCGAGCCACTTGCCAGATACATCTATCTAATGCACTAGGAAGAAACAAAAGGTTTTGCAACAGCCTTGGTAAACTAGGAGTCACAGATTTAAACATAAACACAAACCACTGCGGTATCACAGAAGTTTAAAAAAGTTACTTTAATAGCAAAGACTCTTTAAATTGTTTATTAGGCTTTTTCAGATAGTTATGAGAATCTAGGTGGTTAGCAAACCCCCAATAAGATTTTTTCCCTCCAAGCTAAATGCTCTAAGGAAGCATAACCCATTGGGCTTTTTTCATTAGCTTTCTGTGGTATGTTTTTAAACATTCTCCCTTTTACTATTACAGTTCTTGAGGAGAGCTCATAAAAAGATTACGAGGACTTACTTTCTCTAAAAGTTGACCAACATTGTTTCAAGGAAAAGCATATTAAACACCATAGTAAATCCAGTCAGTGTTTCACTGCATGTTTAAAGTCTCTTTACATGCAAGTAAAAAGTCACTGAGACAACAAGCAAAGAGGAATACCAAGTTCTAGACTTGTGAAATGGGATTGTTGAACTATGACACAAAACCCCTGTCAAGATGACTTCAGTTTTCACATGATTTTTTCACCACAGTTAGTAACCTCTACAATATTTTAGGCAAAAAGATCGCCTGCAAAAGCTTGACTTTTTCCAAAAGAAAAGGTAAATACAGAAACTTTCAAGATGAACCGAGTTGCTACTTCTATTTATTGTACCAGTAGCTGTGATGCGCAAAGGAACTCCTGCTACGATTTAAAAAAAAGCTGGCTTGTATGACATGCTTAGAGCTGCACACCTGCCCTTTTGTTACACAGAGATAGTCTGCTGACCTTAAACGCCAAGTCTGTTGAACGAGACTTTCATCAATGAAACGCGGCTGCTTAATGACTTAATGGAGACAGACCATTAGCTTACAAAACAGCGTCGGTTTGTCTAACCAGAAAGAAAGTAAAATTATCCCAGTGGGATAGAAAGGGAGGCTAGTAAGGAGATGAAAGGAAGCGTCAAGCGCATGAGCAGGATTTGGAAACGCCGAAGGCGGCATGACGGAAGGACAAGACATACCTCTCCCTCAGCGCTGCCCCTCTCTCTCTCTCCGACTCACATCACCGCTCTGCGCGTTAAGAGTGGTCTTCGCAGAAGCTGCACATACAGCACAGGCTGGCCCACAGCCAACCGAGTGACTTCAACTGCTCCATATTAATATGGCCACAGAAGCAATAGGCAGGGGACAGCCAGAGAAAATGGAGGGGGCTGCACCCTTTGCTCAGTGTCATCGTGTCGTCCCCCCCACAAACTGCCAGGAGGCAGCCGAGCAAGAAACCTGCTCGCTCACCCGGGACCAGCGTTATGGATGTTGGCACCAGCTGTGCCACCTAATGCAGGCCATGATTTGGTTCAAAACAAACAAAAAACCCCCAACAAAAACCAAAACAGACAGAGACAGACATCCCCCCTTCCCTGTTGGGTAGCTGTCACCGTTCAAAGACCGAGGTATTGACAAGGCAACCAGACCCAGCCTCCCCATGGCAAGGTGCACCATTCACATGATTGAGCACCTCGCAGGGACACTTGACAGGCAGGTCTTCTTCACAGTAAAGGGGAAGATTAAAGAGATGGATTTTAAAAAGGCCTTGAAAGTTTCAAAGAGTGATAAAACGCACTAAATTCCTGCAATAAATTATCTTGCACATTCTGAGCTATTTCCTGATACACGAGCTGTTCAGTCAAAAACTTAAAGGTCAAATTTGCATCGATAGCCTCGCCAAGAAGTTTTCTACAAAGAGGGGAGGAGGAAAGACCAGAGAAGCTGACATGACAATAAGAAATGAGTATCTATATTTTACGCAAGATAGTCACATGCAGTGCAGAATCAGCCTGAAGAGGTGCATTATTAGTCTTGTTTTAGCCAATATTCTTTCTCTTATCTTTAAGTCTTTCTAATTAGTGATATTTATTCTTTTCTCCAGTGTTACTTGGAAAGCCTTCCTTCTTTAAAAAGAGGGGAGGAGGTTTACTGACTGTCTCAGTTTTAATCCTTCCTCACACTCCCAACACAGAGAACCTTTTTTTCTTTAAGGACACTTCACAAGTACTTCATTATGCCTGAATTATTTTTTTTTTTTTGCCCAGTACACATAAAAGAGCTACTCACCATTTTTAACTCATTCAAGCTGCAGCCAAGCATCTTGCCACAGAAGTTTAAAACTAAACACACTGCTGTTAAAAGAAAGATCTCTGAATGCTTAAGTTGTAATAACATGCTTAAGGAAGCAAACACATGAAAATGCCAAATGTAATCTCTTACCTATGTCATTTGCAGATTTCTAATGAGACCACATGGGTTTGGTTTTTTTTTTTTACACTTTCTTTTAATGAAGGAGAAATGGAAGCACCTGTATCTTCTAGAACCAGCACATACCAATAAGAAAACTGAAAATCTTGATTACTCAAAGCTGTCTAGTTCACAATTAACCAAGAGTGCAATCAAAAGGTCCCACATTCAACCAGCTGGTGTTTCAGTGAGATCATATTCATATTAAAGCTGATATACTACCGCACTCATATAGGCAAGAAAAAGAAAAACGCACAGCCACACGCATGCCTTATTTTCACACTTCATACTGTCAATAAAGCCTTTCAAGAACAAAACACTCAAAAAAAGAAAACGCTGCCTCTTAATGCAACCTGGCACTGTGATTTGCAAAGTAAACAGAATAGCATTTAAAGCTATGACAGCTTAGTACTAGATTTGCAGTGACCAAACCATAATGAGCCATGCACAACTAATATCCAAGAAGGAAGACTTCTCAACAGCACAGCTTCCAGGCTTCCAGTCCATCCCTCTCAGCTTCTCCACCTGAGAAAAGCTGCAAAGTATGTACCCAGCATCACTTAATACCTGTCCATATACCACTGCAGCTGTGCCGCCTCGTACACAAGGCACAGAGCGCCTTAACTTTGTTCAGCCCTTCCCTCCCCACTGCAGAAGTAGGGGAAGACCAAGAACCCAGCACCTTTTCCATAACTTGCTTCAGCTTTCCCCTGCAAAGTCACCATTTACCCCTGGGACACAGATTTAGCCCTGGAAAAAAAAAAAAAAAAACCAAAAAAAAAAAAAAACAAACAAAAACCCAAACCTGTTACCATCAGGTGCAGTGATCCACCAGAAAGTTATTACTGAAATTCCCCAAGAGAATAGATACAGCCCAGCTGACAGCAACTGTAGGTCTGAATGACATATTCAAAAGCAATCAAGCTGATTACATTATGCATCAAAACATGGTTAAGTGGTACAGTTTTGCTGCAACATTAAAAGAACATCTGATCTTCCTCTGAAGAAATACGGTTTAATTGTCAAGACACAGTCAAGGAAAAAAAAAAAAGATAAAAAATGCAACGGGAGAAACAGTTTTTCTTTGTTAGCTTCTGGATTATAAAGCTAAGGCTTCCCACACCAAGTGAAAACTTTATGGAAGCAAAGGGTAAATTTAGTGACCTTGCCTTAGGCAGACGGAAGAGGCTGTAACATTACAAAGTTCTCCTGTTCCTTTTGGGGGTTTTTTGTTTGTTTTCTTAGGTACAAGTGTACCAGGTGTAGGTTCTCACCAGGTGTAGGTTCACTTCTAAAGCTCCCCATAAACCACCTCTCCTCTCATGCACAGCCCTTCTGCTGTTGCAGGCCAGCTACTCTCCAAGTTTCTATACTCAGATCCCAAAATAAGAACAAAAGCTTCTGCCTGAAGGAGAAACGTTCATCACGTCAAGAGAAGAGGAATCCAGCAAAGATAAGCAATGGCAGAGAAAAAAGTCCATCTGCATATCGTGTTCTACAAACCCCTTTTTTCTTAAAATGTCATTCAGTGAGACAGCAAAGAGCTCCACTGTAGATGTGCTACATTTCTGCTGCAGGCAAAAAAATACATACACATGCATTCTCCCATAGCAACGACAAACTCTGGGTGGTGACAGACTCATTCACTTTGGTCAACTCCACTTGGACCACTTTGCTCCAGAAAAGGGAGGAAAAGCTTATGAAGAAAGGACACTGTCAGAACTTCACCTGCCTTTCCTAATCCAAAGGCTACACTAGACCCAAATAAATTTTTGAGCCCTGGCAAGTTCAACCTTAAATAAGCACCTGCTGGAGATACCAGCTAGCCACCAACAAGACATCCTGAGCTCCTCAGCAACAGTGACAATACCCACATGATGCTGTGGAAGATCTTAGATAGCTCTTGCTTATCCAATTTGACAATACGGTGTAGTGATTTCAAACAGGAGCTCGCCTGTTATTTTTTATTGAAGACTTCCCACTTCAAGTTTCCTTCAAGTTTTGGATGCTTGATTAAGGGAGACAGTATTACTTTAAGTCAAAACAGCTGCAGAGAGAGACACATTACAAGTTTGTACACACTTCTGCATACCTTTAAATTAGTATTTTTAACATGGTTTAGCTTCTTTGAAGGCCTAGAGAAACTTACAGAGTAATACCATGAATGTTAAATTTATGCTTGGATTCAATGCACGGTAAAGATTAATTAGGAATATAAAGGTATGATTTGTTGGACCACCACCAAGTCTATCTGGGAACCTCACAAAGCTGCAGAACCATACTTCTGAGGCTCCGCTATCGTAGCTCAGGGGTCAAGTGAAGTGGTCCTCGGGTGGTTTGCAGCCACATGTTAACAGTACATCTGTCACTGACATGGCATTTGGACTAGCAAGCATTAACCAGCCTACTAAAAGTCTACTTTTAGAACTGGTTTTTTTTATTTTTGCCTGTTTTTAACCCAAAAGGGTTTTCTGATGCCCCTTATGAAGAGCAATGTCACAAAACAACTCCCAAGACTAACACACTCTCTCACAAGCATTGCAAAAAACAGATGGAACAATTAATGCAAGACTTGTCTCCCAACACACTAGTATCAGTCTGTGGGTCCTATACACAGCCCTGTATCACACCTGTGGAATAAAAAGTAAAAAAGTAATTTTCCAAGGAAAAAAAAGATTATGTTCCACAAAGCTCTCTGCACACAGCAGAGGAGTGGATGTCTCCTTTTTCTACACAGCAAGAGACTACCAAAGAAGTGGTTAAATCAGCCAGCATGCCAACAGGAAAGGTTTCACATTTCAGCACTGCAAAAAAAAAACCCAAACAAACACAACAAAAAAGGAAATTCTGCTTCCATGTATCAGGCCTGAGCAGGAATATTCACTAATGAAGGCTTCAATGAACTTCAACAGAAAAGTTCTTCCCAGTTAGTTTTTGAGTTACTCAGTTGAAGGTTTTTGCATTTTATATCATGATCCAACTACTGAAATTCCTTCCAAAACCCCACCCTTCCCTCCACGCCAAAAGTTCACAAATTTGAAATTCTAGCCCCATCCTGGATTAACAATTCACTGCTCTGTCACCAAGTTGTATTTCGCAACCAGCCTTTAATGTACTTGCAGCAAGAACTGTCTATAAAATCGTAAGCTGCCAAGACCTGCTCTGATGCTCCCACTCCACTCGCTCCCAGTCTCATTCAAAACTCCAGTGCAGCCTGAAGGCAGAGACACAGGAAAGGGCATTTCTGCCAGGAGTCCAGGTATTTTTCTGCTACAGCTACCAAGGTATCTATTGATTTAAATTGAAAGATTCACAACATGTCAGTAAGTCTGAAGTGGAATCAATAAAGTTATTTGTCTAATTTCATTCTTCCCTCATGAATTAAGAAAAAGGAACAACTATTAATCAGAGATCAGTCCACCAGTATACTACTGCAAGACAGTGCAGGTCATGTAACTTTTGGTGTATACACTGATGATAATAAATGAAGAAATCCTCCAGAGCATAGCACTCACGGTTATAAAAAATACATAGTTTCTCTACTCTAAGAGTGTGCTAGTGTCTCTATGTTCTTAAATACTTTAAACTTTATTCCTGTAGATAGCTTTTTCTGAGAAGGCTTGTCAATAGCAGAATTGATTTCTGAAGACATGGAGAGAAAGCCACAGACAATCTGAAATTTTAATAAAGAGCATTTTTTTTTTAGGATTTCTAATTTTTTTACATGATAGTATGAAATTCAAAGATGAAGGATTTTAAATAGCAAAGCTATCTGGAAGCAAATCTCTTAGGAAACAACATGACAAAGGAAATGTATTTATAGGTCTGCAAACGGGGTGGGGGGAAATCACCGAAGCGGCTGCATGGTTCTTGCACAGCAGACAAAAAAAAAAAAAAAAACCAATTAAAAAGGGGGGAAAAGGCAGACAGGGAAGAAAGTAAAGTAGTTTAAAACAAAGGCTCCAATACTTAACTTATTCCTGTCTCAGGTTACTGTGAAAGTGTTGGGGTTTTTTTTACTTTAAGACTAGTGCTTTTTTTTTTTCCCCTACCTGATCCAGTTTTCATAAGTGCCTTTCCCAGTTTTCATAATTAAACCCATTAAATAAATAATTATACGGCTATGACGCATGTTGCTATGGCAAGGATTGCGATAGCAAAGATTCAAGCTTTTATGACTTCACTACAAGGTCACATAGAAGCCTGCGAACAAGAAAAATGTGTGGCGAAAAAGGTTATTTCTATTAACATCAACTGCAAGGAAAGATACTAAGATGAAGGATGTGCCCGCACTCTGGAGAGTGGTCTGAAGCGCAAGTGTTTCATTTTTCACTCCAGTCTCTGCAACAAGTTCCAGAAGGAAGAGAAATGTGACTACTGACTATCTCATCCTTCTGGTTTTGTCTGAAAGGTGCATCAGCACAACCCTCAAACAGCGCATGAGGCCCCAGGGCCACACACATTTATTTGCCCGCTAACCCAGCTGAACGCTCTTTTGCCTTTCAAAGTATCCATAAAAATACGACAAGACTGTGATCTTGAAAGAGGGTGCATTCCTCACCGGCTACCTTTAAAGTGGCGTTCAAGGAAGATAAACGCCACAGCCTGCCTTCCCATAGGAACACAGGCATCTTCTGTGCCCGCCGTTCCCACCAGCAATGCTCAAGTCCAGCCTGGGTGGGAGAGACACAACAAGATGCACAAGCAAACTGGTGGTGCCAGCCCAAAGCAGGTGGGCAGCCACATCGGGTGGGCTCTGGACAGTCGGCCACACTTGGTAGCTGTGCAGTGGTCTCCTTGGAAGGTGAAAACCAGGGTAAGACAAGGCCCCACAGAGACCTTAGCTGGGAGGAGCAGGGAACAGCCTTCAGCCCTACACTGGACAAGATGTAGGGAGAAGAAGCAAACCTGCCTTCAGATTACCAACCAGTTTTCCTCCCGAAGCGGTCAGAAACCCCTCTGCTTCACCGTCACTGAAGGCCACGACTCATATCACGAGAAAGAACCTGCCCGTGGGCGAGCAGCTGTTCCCAGCATCAGCCTGGCATAAGCCCTTTGGGTAGCAAACGCCGCCGCGCCTCCGCGATGCGCAAACACCCATTTCAAATGAAAAGCGCAACTAAGCTAAAGCAAGGTGCCTCTAACTTGTTACTATTTTTACCTGTAAATCCTGCCCTAAAAATATTTGCGTGGGGGAGGAGGAAAAAAGGAGGATTTAGTGGGGTGTCAACTAAAATCTTCTAATCAAATACCTACATGTATTTGAAAGCAAATAAACCGCTTTGATGCTGCTCCGTGGTGAAGTCTACGACTTAGTATAGAGGACGAGGCAAAGACTTTCACATTAAGAGAAGAGGTGGGAGATTCAAAATTAGAGATGAAGAAAGCACACACTTCTACTGAACTTTCAAAACAAGTTATTCCAGTTTAACATTTTTTCTTCCTGAACTGACGTAGCATAAATCAGAACCAATGAACTAATGAAATGCAAAGCTTATCCTGAAGCATGAAAGTATTATAATTGTGCTGTGCTTGGCTAATTTTAGAAGATGAAGAAGAATGACTATACTATAATAAGTCAAATGTAAATATACAAGGCCATCCAATCACTCGTAGCGCATTCAACCCACATTATTCAATTCTTCTCTGCGTCTTCTCAATTTAAGGCAATAAGAGCAGCAAGGAATTCCTCTACGACAATTTGCTAGATAAACAAATCTATTCTACTCCAGGAAAAAGTTTACCAGTCACAATCTCCTCTACTTCAAGGCTGAGCTTCTGCCTGTAGCTTTCTCCACCCAAGACACACAGAAGTGTCAGACAGTGCAATAAAGAACCGTGAAGTCCAGCATCTTCACAGTGCTCCAAGCCCCTCGTTTGCTCCACCATCACCTCTGGATCCCAGGGGAAAGACGCATTTTCATCACTATGGTACCCACACACTGAGCTAACAACAGTGTAGTCTGAAGACTGCAGTTTCTTACATGACACTCAAAACAATTGGACTGAAAATGGAAATAATGAAAAAAAAAAAAAAAAAAAAAAAAAAAAAAGAAACAACTACTGGAAAGTTTCAAACAAGGTAATATCTTCCTTTCTAGCCACTATTTCCAGATAAAAATCACTACGGGTCACGGCCTCTCCTGTTCTAAAAGCCAGTGTTTTGCACAAACCTTCTTCCAGTAACAGAGATTAAGAAGGTCAGATAACTACACGGAAAAATTGAGATACAAGCCACAGGGTAAGCTATACAGGAGTATATGCTTACTATCTCTGCTTTAAGTTACCTCTAAAAACTCTGGACAATCTAGCCTAAGCAAACTGTGACATGCATATTAGGAAGGCTATCAAAATAGGGGGGAAAAAAAAATAAAAATAATCAGGAAACCCCACGATTATGAAGCTACGTTTCCTTCCAACCTTTTGGAAAGCAGAAGAGAAAAAATAAACTGGAAATGTTTTGTTTCAGTGGAGCTGTATTTTTGGCCTTATGAAGAAATTTTATTACTGTTTTCATGTTAAAATTAAAGTAACTGTTTTTACTGTGACAGGAATAACAGTTAAATATTTCTACTTTATGAAAACAGTTTTCTACAAAGGTCATTAAATCAATGTGTTATAATGAAATATTTCAATTCATCTAGATATAAGAAATGCTATGACTCCTGTTGGAAACTTCAACTTTTTTGTTTGAGAAACCTCAGGTTCTTAGAGACACGCAGATGCTATACATGTCTACGTTCAAAAGGGACAACAAAAAGCAACACTAAGCATAAAAAAAACCCTTTTACAACAGACCAAATTCTATAGCTGAAGCAGTTCTCATGAACAAAACCAGCAAAAATATATATTAACTGCAGAACTTGGTTCAAAAACAGACTTATTTCATGTTATTCTGTTTAACAGAATACCGATCAATTTACAGTAGAGCTCTGATTAACTAGCTTACTTGAAAAATTCTTTACCACATTTTGCTTAATATTAACTCATTAAACTTAGTCCAAGAGGAAAATAAAAAAAATGTAACAATTTTCCTTAGCATTGAAAGTGTTATGTTGAATGACTATTATATTCTTTTCACACTAGATCTTCTCCGTGAAAGAAGTTGTTCATAGCAGCTATATTCTGTGAAATCACGAAAGTATTCCTATGATGAACTCCAAAAGCTCACCAAAAGACCAAGAAGGCAGCGAGCTTGGGGAGGGGAGTGGTGGATTTTAAAAAAAAAAAAAAAAAAAAAAAAAAATCACCTTGCTTGATACAAACTGTCCATCAATAAAAACATTTTCGATTCATTTCAGAACAAGCCCAAAGACAATTGATAAGAATATTTTCAGCTTCCATTTACCATCCTTCGGAACTGAGGTCCCTGTCCCCCACCCCGGCCTTTGATGAATTTTTTAAATACGTAGGGATGGTTATGGTATTTTTTGAGTTTGGCTGATTTCCCACAATCTGCAAAAAAGTGATATCACCATTACAAGGTGTGTCTCAAAAGAATATAGATTTCGTATGCCATTAATGTGTCATACCACAGGGGCATATTTTGTTAATGCTATGTAAGATATTACAGTACATTCACTTAGCTCTGCAGACTTCAGCCACACTCACCTAACAAGACAGGCAAGTTTGGCTTATAAAATACGTAAACAAGCCTCAGAGCAAACATGCAGTAGAACAAGTTGAAACATTGGTTACATTAGTTAAACCTCATTACACCTGAGTAGCCTCTTCATTTCCAGTTATTCCCATTAAGAACACTGCAGGTTAGCAACATCAGAAAAATCATCTTCTCCATCCCTCCCCTGTTCCAGGAACACCTCGCACAGGGAGATGCGGCAGAACAATTGCGGGAGTGCACAAACGGCTCTGGACCGCTTCCAGGTTACGCTCACATCTACACGCAGACAGCTCTATCTTCTGTCCCCCCACCAAGCATGGTCACTGCAAAACTCAAACGCACAGGCTGACCAGTTTTAACTCCATCAGCAGCAGCCTTCGGTACCTGGGACTACATTGGTAGGTGCGGGACCCTGGTGAGGTGGTCCACACAACTACTTCCTCTTGGACAGCAACAGGCTTGGATTTACATGATGGCATTTAGGATACAGGGATTTCCTCCTGTGCAGGGTAATTCTATTTTGTCACGCATCATTTTTAAAGCATTTTTAAAGACCTGTGAAAAAAGAAAGCAGTAAGCCCCAGTGGACGTATTGCCACTGTAAAGGTATCTCCCAGCTCCAAATCACCTCAGACTTGCCTGACACAGGGTGGGAGAAGAGTGCCTGACCAAGGCTCAGTCCAGGGAAAAGAAGAGACTGATGCTGTAAGGAAGCATTCGAAGACTCCAAAGCTTTTTACACCCCTTCAGATGAGAGAATGCATGTGGTGGATTCTGCTGGCTTCAGGTTTTGGGTTTTTTTGGTGGTTTGTTTGTCTTTTTTTTAATATTTATTTTATTATTAGTGTAGTGAGATCATCAACCGAAAGAAAATTGGCTTTATAGTTAAAATTGCATTCTTTCAGGGGTCAGCTTTCATATTTGTGTTTGCTTTTATATCTCAATGGAATTTGAATCATGTACGCTATTTGGGGCTTTACTGAAGGATGACCACAAAGAAACTTTACAGCTGATACAGAAGACAGCAGCTTATCTTGGCAGCGCTCCTAACAGAGCACAAATTATTCCCATGCTTTCCAGTCTGTATTCTGTCAATTGTTTCTATGCCCAAATTCAAGCCATTTCGGTCTTAATGGATCTCCATATAGGCAAAGTCCTAGCTACAAAGGAATCTCTCACTCTACCCAAATTAGACTAAAAAAGCCAATTATGTTTAAAGCCTGCTGCATGCTTTCCAAGCAAAGAGAGAGATGGGACCGGTTTTCAGTGTGACCTCTCCTGAAAACATCACCCACAGTTCCTTTCCTCAGTAATGTACAATCTCAGAAAGATGGAAGACAGAAGAAAAATCAGGAAAATAGTTATTTCAGTTATTTTGCTCTATGAAGCACTCATGTCCATTTAGCACATCAGGGGGGTGAGGAATGAATTAGAATTATCATTTTTAAAAGTGACAGATAGTAACATGGTAAAAGATAACATGCTGAAAGTAACAAGTATATTCAATGCTAACATCCTCCTTGTCCAAAACCAAACCTTGCCCTTCTAGACATAGGGACATTTCACAAAAATACACCAGTTAATGGAACAATGTACAAATTCTTCATACACATAACAGAAGAAATTAGCCTTAATTAAGAACTGAATGAAAAAATACTCATGTTCTAATAGTTCAGAAAAGAGTTCAATTAGTTCACCCCAAACTTCACACAGAGTTTAAAAACAAAGAGACAAGTCAGTCTCTTTATGTGAGAAGAGTTATGAAAGGCTTTAAATACACCCTTCAAGTAGTCCAAATTTCATTGTATTTGTTGCATTTAGAGATATACTATACGGTTAGTTGATAAAAAAACATCACACCAGCTATAGTTGGTTCTGTCTGGAAAAAGTCTACACATCCACTGAATGGCAAACGTGGGCCATGTCATCTATGTGTTCCTGGAACAAGCAACTTTAGTGCTCAAAAGACTTGATCGTTCAGAAAATGTGGGTATATTTTAAAGGAATAGAGAATGTGAACTGCAAAGGCACCTTCCAGGAAAACAGAAGCTATGCTTCATTTGGTACATGCAACATTAATGGCAGCAGTATACAGAAGGCAAGTCAGAGGAGAAAAGGCAGCATTTAGACTGAAGCACGTGCCATTGATGTAAAGCTCACATAAAATGAACATGGGAAGTCATCCATGGACAGGTCAATGGCAAGAAAGAGCAAAGATGAAGAGATACAAGCTAACACAGAAGCTACAGATCCCCAAGGGAAAGCGAGACAAAAAGAAAAAAAAAAAAAGAAAAAAAAAAAGACCACTACCTTTCAGTAGAGACACGAATCAAGTTACCAGAGTAGCAGGGTGCAGTGTCATAAGGCTAAATACAAGAGCTGAAGCAAGGAGTAATTGATTGTTTCTAAAGTGAAGATGAAAGGGGAAAAAATTATAAAGAATGAATGAACTATTGACACAAGAATCAGCTTGGAAAAGGTCACCTGTAAGCCTGCGCAGACATCGGTAAAAGTCATGAGGAAAGACTGAACCAGGCACAAGCCAAGGCTTCCCAAACATGGAGACATACCAGTAGATCATTTTCTGGCAAGTCTCTTGGCTCTGAATTTTGCTCCCACCTCCCCCTTACAGATGACGTTCTGGGCATACTGCAAGGCTTATTTATTTACCCAGGGTTTTGCCCGAAGGATACAGGGATGGGTGTGAAGATTTTCCTACAAGGAAGGCAAAGAGGTATCCTTTGTTGGCACGTCACTAATTTCTAAGCTGTTTAAGTTGTTTTAATTAATATATACACACACCAAGAGGTTATGGTAGAAGCTGAAAAATATACATTGTGCTCTATTATATTTAGAATATATAAGTATTTGGACATTGAGGTAAGTTTTACCAGACTCAATGGAAGTTCAACACATTCTTTCAAATCATTTCATTAATAATACTTAATTTTTAATCTAGAACTGTAACAAACTTAATGTAAAAGGACAAAATGAGTCCTCTTAAGATAATACATGACTAAGAGCTGGGGCTCAAGCAATACATCCTTGTTATCTCATACAATAATTACCTGAAACAAAGTTTCTGGATTATGCTATTGAAACCTTAAAGATTAGTTGGGTTCTGCCTAATCTTCACAATATGCCCTTGGGCAAGCCTGTGAAATTATCCTCGTAAATCAAAAGGTACAATCCTGCAATTGCATCTGCATCTAGGGACCTCTTTCCACAGACAAATAAGAAATTGTTGGAACACAACTGGGGAGTAACTGCAGTTCAAAGGAATCATTACTTTCTTCCAATAGGTCTCTTTTTACCTATGTAGCCACTACTTTAGGAATTTGTTTAAAAAAAAGTAAAAAATAAAAAAAAAAAATCAGTGTGGGACACTGCACTTCATGAAAAGCCAAGATTAACACATTGAGTCAACAACTTCTATTTTGAAATAGTTTAATTCTCTAAGGAGATGACTGCTTTCCCCAAATGATGCAGACGTGTCTGCTGTTGTCTAGGCCAATTCAGAGGCTTGTTATTCACTACTCGGTTGATTTCAAAATCAGACTACCCCTTCAGAAAGTTGCAGAGACTATGACATCACATTTATGATAATTTATTGCACAATTACAGTGGCTACATCCCTGGATTTTATTTCGTGGGAAAGCATGTTTCTACTACAGTCTCAACCATTTTCTTGGCTTACACTTGCTCGCAGAGTTACAAGTTTTCGTATAAAGCTTAGCGTGATTTTTTTCACAACACTATAAAGGTGTTTTATAGCAACTTAAGGCTGTGTAGTTCAATTGCCTAGAGAAATATTTGCACTTTAAATTGAGACTTACTGGAATTTCACAAGCAACTCACAGAAGCACTGCTTAACTATTTGCTAAAAAAATCACACAACCCTCCACCAGATTTGACTTTAATACTACTTACATCTTCTTAAAGAAACAAAAAGCGCAACATCCTTTGAGGAGGCAAGATTGTCATCTCCCTAGATGAATGGTAATAATGCGATCACTGAAATTCAATGTAAGAGTATAATTTAATAACCTCAAGTTCAAATTAAAAGATTTGCACAACAATGTGATATTTATTGACTAGAACTGATAGAATAGTTCTGTGGAACATTACAAGACAACTTACAGTAATGCAAATGATTTAAAAATTGGGTTTCATTATACTTTGGTCAATGTTATCTTCATTCTAACCAGAAATACTTTATATTACAAGCTTAAATTAAAAGGCAATAGTAGACAGGTCCTGTAAGACTATAATTACAGGACCCAACCCTTACATTTTTGCTTCTGATTCAGCAAAACTTTCACCATACAGTGTACAAAGGGCGCAAAAGTATTTTCTACATTATTTAACATGGCATTTATTTGAATACGTAGTATTTAGTTTCAAGAATTCCAGAATGCATGTAACAAATGGATAAAATAAGAATATTTTATATAGTTGTTTCCACATTCAGTTCCCACGTGCTACAATGTTCTTAGGAAACAGGTTGCCATCACTTTAGACTAGAAGATATTATAAACAGGACACATCTTCTATCACTTCTTTCTTCCCCATTCCCTAGTATCATGACCCAAATTGCACCCTCAAGAAAATTACTTTCATACTCCAAATACAGAAATCTCATTTCAACCCCAACCATAGGAACCAGTAACTCCTCCCACTATTGTGGAAAGAAAAGTAAATTCTTTCATTACACATAGTCAAATAGTGTTAAGTAGGCAATGACGACAGAAAGGGTATCCAACTCATTCACAACTTCTAAGATGAGCTACCAGGTCCAAAATCTCTCAAACTTATCTTTCTGAGGAACTCCATCTTTTCTTCTACTGACCAGATGAGAACAAATGGCACAAGGGGAAACCCCATGCCCCTGTGCATATGCAACCTCAGCCAGGAGAAACTGGAACATGAGGCATTCCTATGGCATGTAACAGCAGGGTTCTTTTGCTTCAACTGTCTTTTCTGAAACTGGTATTAAACTAGGCTAAAGTAATATTCTGTTGCTTTGTTTTATTGGCACAACCTGCCAAATTCTTTTTTTTTTTTTTTTTAAATCGTCTGCATGGAGAATATGCTTCCCATGCTGCACGTAACACAGTCAACAATCAAGGCAAGTTGTAACTGTTGAAAAGGCGGCACACGCTCTCTCTCTTTTATAAAAGAAAGCACAATAAAGAAGTCAGTATAACATTCAGGGTGTTCTTACCTCATCTAGTCTGTCCTAAATATATTTGACTTATTCTCACCTTCTTCCCATCTTAGTAGGAGGAATCAGAGAGGGAAGTCAGGATGCACAGATGGATGGGAAGGTACAAATGCAAAGTTGCCAAAACAAGGACTGGACTTCCCTCTGCTGTCTCCATTTACCAAGTTAAGCCCATTTAACAGTTCCATATGCAGTTGCAGTGTAGGAGCTGTAGTGTTCAGCCCCCTGTGAGACTGGCCTATCACGATTCAAGACGAGTTTTCCCCATAAAGGACAGAAAGCAGTAAAGAGAGAGTGCAAGTGCATCGGGAGAGATGGGGAGTCCCCACAGGTGTTAGCTGGGTTTTCTATGCATCATTGTGGAGTAACAGTCAATTCAAAAATAAAAATAAAATGAAGGATTTGCAAAACTTAGAAATGAGAGTAATAATGGGAAAAGCGAGGATGACACACTCATATTTTGCAGCTTTTACAAATATGGCCGAAGAGGTCCAGCAGGCTGATGAAGGCAGACCACGCATCCCGAAGTGCCCTGTATTATCTTCTTGCCTTGCAGTGAAAGAATCCAAAAAAATGAGCAAAGCCCTAGCGTTAGACCAGACAGTGCTTATCACAAGTGACTGGTTAAATGCAGACACCATGTATCTCAGCAGAGTAGGTACAGGCAAGGTATGAGAGAGAGGAGAGAAGAGGCAACACCAACAGCAGGAAGACTTGAGGCAACCTAGTTGCTACTGTTATTAACTTCAGAAGCTCGTTACCCACTGTTTATACTCTGTTTTTATCATCTGCTACCATTCACCTGCTTGTCCTGATCAGCCAAGCAGCTACATCAGTTTAGAAGATTGGAAAGACAAGGAAATCAGTTGGCCACAGAAGTGTGCAGTAAGCAGCTTACCCGACCTGTACACAAGTGAATTAGCTTCCCAAGCACATTGCCAGAGGGACCCCCCCACCTTCATAAATACAGTGAAATACGTTTGGAAAGGTGCCAGGACTAAAATGTTTGTTTACTGCAGACAGGAAGATCTACCTATGATTCAGACATTAGGAAGTGACAGGAAGGACTAAATTATGCAATTTAAAAGTAGGAAAATAAACACAAAATAGTTGCAATGAGAGGAAGAAGGAGGAGGAAAAGACATGAGAGACAAAAGTTTTGGATCTTCTCTCTCACTTGTGCAGGGCTGAAGCGATCATCGCAGCAGGAGGCCCCCCGTAGGATTTCTTCACCTTTTAACCCTCATTCTAGAGCCCCTGGCCAGGGACTTTCCTCCTTAGCACTGAGTAAGAAACATCTGTCCAGCTCAGTCTCCCAGTTGGAAAGGACAGATCACAGTCTTCCTTATTTTGTTTAAGCAGACAGAGATTTCGGAGAGGAGCACTCCATCTGCCCTCCCTTTAAAAAACAGCTACCAAAAGCAAAGGATCCGAAGGCGGACAGAAAGAAGGCTCAATTTTACTGCCAGCTAAGGGAGGCAGGAACATACTTCAGCTCTGTCGGATGCTGGTTGCAGAGATTGATAGGAAAACCTCTTCCCGTAAGCAGAAAGCAGGAGAAGCACCCCAATGGGAATAGCACTGCCTTCCCAGCAGTTGTTGGAAGCAGTCGAGCATCTTGGCAGTGTTGCTTACGACTTTGCACTTCCCCTCCACAGTTTGTCAAATCGGCTCTCAGCAGTACACATCTAGCAAAAAGTTTTAAGTTCGTTAAACTGCGGTAATAGTCTCCATAATTAACGCGCCCGGTCCAAAACTAAAACAGCAAACAAGAAGATTTGAGTCACAGTCAGTTATGGCTGCACTGTAAGAAAACGCCACCAAAGAACACTATGAAATTTATGTAATGATGATGGGATGCCTTCCTTATATAATCAGTAAAGACCTTCCTGCCACTCTCTTTGTAAATCAGACAATAAATTCCTGCACTTTTTTTTTTTTCCCTGGAGCTGCAGAGATTCACAAATAAACAGAGCCATCAGGTCAAGGAAAAATGCAAAGGAGCATGAATTTGCTCAGCACGGACATACACACCATAGCAGAAAATACAGGGTGTATTGGGTTTGCATGGCAAGGTTTTAGTAGCGGGGCAGCTACAGTGGTGGCTTCTGTAAGAAGCTGCTAGAAGCTTCCGCTATGTCTGACAGAGCCAATGCCAGCCAGCTCCAAGACGAACCTACCAGTGGCCAAGGCCAAGCCCAAGCCCATCAGCAAAGGTGGTAGCGCCTTGGTGGTAACATATTTAAGAACAGAAAAAAACTGCCATGAAAACAGCACTGGAGACGGGAGTGAGACACAAGAGCAACAACTCTGCAGACACCAAGGTCAGTGAAGAGGGGGGAAGACATGCTCCAGGCACTGGAGCAGAAATTCCCCTGCAGCCCATGGTAAAGACCATGGTGAGGCAGGCTGTGTCTCTGCAGCCCATGGAGGTTAACGGTGGAGCAGATACCCACCTGCAAACTGTGGAGGACCCCACGCCAGAGCAGGCGGGTGTCCAAAGGAGGCTATGACCCCATGAGAAGCCCACACTGAAACAGGATCCTGGCAGGACCTGTGGACCCGTGGAGAGGAGCCCATGCTGCAGCAGGTTTGGTGGCAGGACTTGTGACCCTTGCAGGGGACCCACGCTGGAGCAGTTTGTGAAGAACTGCAGCCGATGGGAAGGACTCACGTTGGAGCAGTTCGTGGAGGACTGTCTCCCGTGGGAGGGACCCCATGCTGGAGCAGGGGAAGAATGTGAGGAGTCCTCCCCACGAGGAGGAAGGATCGGCAGAGACAACCTGTGGTGAACCAACTGCAACCCCCATTCCCTGTCCCCCTGCGCCACTGGCAGAGGAGGTAGAGAATGCGGGAGTGAAGTTAAGCCCAGGAAGAAGCAGGGGGGGAGGAGTTTTAAGATTTAGTTTTTATTTCTCATTATCCTCCTTTGATTGGAAATAAATTAATTTTCCCCCAGTTGAGTCTGTTCGCCCATGATGGTAATTGCTGAGTGACGTCCCTGTCCTTACCTTGACCCATGAGCCTTTTTTTATATTTTCCTCTCCCCCTGTCCAGCTGAGGAGGGGGAGTGATAGAGCCACTTTGGTGGGTGGCTGGCATCCAGCCAGGGTCAACCCACCACACAGGGTTAAGTTTCCCAATTTACACTAATGAGTCATTTGAATGCTACTCTTCACTTATCTTCGCCTCCTGCCCCATTTCTCCTTTCCCCTCCCCAAAACTCCCAGAAGGAAAAAAAACAACCAGGTTTTATCTTAGTAGTGACTGACTCCTGAGTGTATACAAGTGTGTTCTGTCTGTTGATGGACCTGTGGTAGTGAAGAGTAACTTCAGTTATTTTTCATAGTGCTGACAAGCTTATGCAATTTAACTTAATTTGTCCACAAAGACAACTGTATTAGATAGGTCATAACTAAGAGCGTGACATGATGTTAGCTTTGAGCTTTAAGGGCATTGTTTCACACTGAGTAACAAGTCATTAGACTGCAAAACTTATCCACATAGCATGATGCAAATAATTTCAGCAATAATTGTGTAGAAACAGTAAATGGGAATGCATTAAAACAGGCAAGACTCAGGAAGATACACTTATTGTCATACCTTATACCTACTCTTGCACTTCTTAAAGTTATCTCCCTCAGCAACAGGAAAGGATTTTGTAAACAAAAAGTTTATCTAATGCCACCATGACAGCATCATGCAGTATAACACGTAACTAAAAGAAAGAAACATTTCTTTAATGAAGAGCACCACCAGAAATCATAGAATTATATAACAAGTGATATATTCAAAAGGGATAAGATCTTGTCAGTGCGTGGCTTAAATCTCAAACCAAGTTCATATAGGATCTTCCTAGGAAAGCAGAATTGCCAGATGGGATCACACCCACAGCCTACCTCTAACACATCCAGCACGTCAGCAGAACTAGGAAAGGACTGGATCACGCAGGTGAACCAAAGGAACTGGTTTGCTACAAGGCATTTTAGAAGTCTCCTCTTGCCACACCCCAGACCTCCAAGCGCTCATGTTTACAGCTGGGGGATTCTCTCCAAGTCCCCTGGAATCTCCTGCATTCCTGACGTGGACGACACATGGCAGAGTGCTCCACTGCCTCCTCTCTCCTGGGAAATGTCAGCCTCTTCTGTTTCCAACTGCACTCCATGCCCTTCCCTTCTTCCCCTTTCCTCCCCCCCAGCTTTTTTTTTTTTTTTCTTTT
>VZSZ01011130.1:0-27516 GCA_013398815.1 Ibidorhyncha struthersii | reverse complement strand
GGTCCCTTCCAACCCTGACTATTCTGTGAGTCTGTGATTCTCTGACATGGGCAAGGCTGAGATACTCAATGACTTTTTTGCCTCAGTCTTCACTGGCAAGTGCTCCAGCCACACCATCCAAGTCGCAGAAGGCAAACACAGGGAGTGGGAGAAGGCGGTACAGCCCACTGTAGGAGAAGACCAGGTGCAAGACTATCTGAGGAACCTGAATCCATGGGACCTGGTGAGATGCATCTACGGGTCCTGAGAGAACTGGCAGATGAAGTTGCTAAGCCACTATCGAGACCGGTGCTGTTTAACATCTTTGTCAGCAACATGGACAGTGGGATTGAGTGCACCCTCAGCAAATTTGCCAACAACAGCAAGCTGTGTGGAGCAGTAAACATGCTGGAGGGAAGAGATGCCATCCGGAGGGAGCTGGACAGGCTTGGGAGGTAGGTGAACCTCATGAAGTTCAGCAAGGCCAAGTGCAAGGTCCTGCATGTGGGTCAGGGCAATCCCAAGCACAAATACAGGCTGGGTGGAGAATGGATTGAGAGCAGCCCTGCCGAGGAGGACTTGGGGATACTGGTGGATGATAAGCACAATGTGAGCCAGTAATGTGCCCTCACAGACCAGAAAACCAACCGTATCCTGGGCTGCATCCAAAGAAGCATGGCCAGCAGGTCGAGGGAGGTGATTCTGCCCCTCTGCCCCACTCTGGTGAGACCCCACCTGGAGTACTGCATCCGGCTCCGGAGCCCTCAGCACAAGAAAGACATGGACCTGCTGGAGCAAGTCCAGAGGAGAGTCACACAAATGATCAGAGGGCTGGAGCACTTCTACAAAGACAGCTGGGAGAGTTGCGGTTGTTCAGCCTGGAGAAGAGAAGGCTCCAGGGAGACCTTACAGCAGCCTTCCAGTGCATAAAGTGTGCCTACAGGAAAGATGGGGAGGGATCTTTATCAGGGAGTGTAGTGATAGAACAAGGGGTAATGGTTTTAAACTGGAAGAGGGTAGATTTAGATTAGATATTAGGAAGAAATTCTGTACTATGTGGGTGGTGAGATACTGGAACAGGTTTCCCAGAGAAGTTGTGAATGCCCCATCCCTGGAAGTGTTCCAGGCCAGGTTGGATGGGACTTTGAGTAACCTGGTCTAGTAGTAGGCATCCCTGTCCATTGCAGGGGGGTTGGAACTAGATGGTCTTCAAGGTCCTTTCCAACCTAAATCATTCTATGATTCTATGATGATATGATTATCTCCTTATTTGTCTGGAGGCATTTCACAAGAAATAGGTCTGAATCTGGAGTTCCAGAAGTGATATAAGTTAAGAACAGTGTTCTGTTCAGTGGTGGACAAACACAGGAAAAGGGATAGTACAAGAATTTGAAAGTATATCAAATAAAATGGAGCAAAAATTTATGTGTTGTTCACCGGTATGAAGTATTCTACATGACACAGAGGTCATGTTTTTAGAAAGCTAAAAGGAAAACAAAAAATCCCTTTTTTTTTCCATAAATTTGAATTAGCTCTCAGGAGTTATGTCTTGTTAATTCTCACTTCATAATGAATAATGACATTTGATTATAAAATGTGATAACTGAAAAAAGAATCATGTAGAAAACAGTGTTGTAATAGCATATAAATAATTGGGTAGGGACTATCGTTAAATCATTTTAGTGTAGCATTATTTGGTTTCTTGAACTCTTGCTGTACATGTCTGTATTAGTCAAACAAAAAAGAAAATGTGAGTTAGCCCAAGGGTTTTGTTGTTTGGTATAAGTCTTAATTTCAGTTTGTCAGTTGATCCAATATATTAGTCTTTGTGGTTCCAGCTGCATCTAAAGAGAACAAATGCCACATTTGGAGTCTAGTGGAGGAATAATACTTCCTTTTTTAAAAAATATAAAAGTATATTACATACATTTTTCTGCAACTTTCAGAACGAAAGTGCTGATCTCTTCCTTTAAAATGTGTCTGTGGTCTCAGAAAAAAAATTACTCCTTTCTGTTGGTTTAGTTCGTTTTCTTTTTCTTTTCACAAAGTTGTTAACTTCGTTGACATTTTTGATTAATCAGGTTTTAAAGGTGCTGACATTTAAAGTTAATCCTTCTTCTTTTCAGCTTCTGTAACTAAAATCAGCTTACAATTCTTTTCACCTATTTTTCTTTCCAGTATTTACCAGTATTTAACTATTACATTTGAAATATAGTAAGCTTCTGTGTCTCTTCTAAAACTTAATATTTAAAGAGGCAGGAAACAATATTTACCTTTTTGATTATTTGAAATGAAAGTGTACATTTGGAAGTAAAGCATAGCAATGTGGGATATTTATTCCTGACTTTTTTGATGATTACTTGAAGAATTTATGTTGTACTGCCTAAGATTGTTACTGCACGTGTACCACATTAGGAGTGTACCCTTATGCTGGAAAAACTGAGATCCTTATTTCTTTTGATCTTTCTTTATTTTTATGTTTTTAATCAAAGATACTAAAAGAAGAAAAACCCCATACTTGCTGCATGTGGCTAAGCTTTCGGTAGGAGGGGTGGAGGGTGGTCCCAGGAAACGTAGCAGGTGGATCTGTCTGTGATGAATGGACCTCTATCCCTTACATGGTAGCTACAAGTAAGCTAGAAGTTAGAGAGTTCACAGGACTCGTCGTGCTTCTTCATGTCCATTGAGTTTTTAATTGGTTGTTTTTGATGTAACTGAAGTCTTCATTTGATTGAAAACATCTGTGTAGCTATAGGGGATATAATAACAAAGTATATGCCAGGGCACGTTTCTTACAGATCTTTAAAGCAGTTCCCCACTTCCCCTTCTGTTGATGTTTTCTGTAAAAAGAAGCACAGGAAGGATACTAAGAAAGGTATTATCTTCCTAATGAAGAATTATATGCTGAATTAGTACAATAAATGTGTCAGTAATTTGATGTGGTGGCAAAGTGTCTAGAGCTATACTGGTGGTACTTGAAGCAAACAAAAGGATCTCATTGATCTATAGCTTTTACAAAGAAATAACAAACCTGGAATGAAAATACTATCTTGAGCTTGTTATGCTGGCTATTCTTCCATAGGCAATTTAAATTTTTTCCACCCATCTGATTTTCCCCTTGTATTGTTTTTTCTGATTTATCTTGCTATGTTTATACATATGCAAATAATCATTTTTAAATGGCATATTTTAAAGTCTATTTTCTGAATAATGTAAATCTTTGCTCTCTGGAGTTATTAGGGACAGCTGCATTTTAGCTCCCTTATAGCAAGGGAAGACAAAAAGAAAAACTAAACACACAGCCAGATCTACACACTGAAACCATGACATGCTGGCAGAATATAAGAGAGAACCCTGAAAAAATAGCCTTTCTGCAACAGTGCTTTTCTGTGCCTGGCTACCTCCAACAGAAATGTAGAATAAACATACCCTGTGACAGATGAACTGAAGCTGTGATGCAGTGGGACTGTAGAAAATTAGCCATCTGAAAAGAGCACAACTTTAGAGAAAACTAATTATATCATAGCAATGGCATAGGTGATAGGAAAAGTCTTCTTACTTGTGTAATCTTTAGACTTTATGTTACTATATATATGGTATGCTAGCCTTGCTAAATGGTGCAGATTACTTAGAATAAATTCCTTTGAATGCATTTTATTTTTAAAAAGAGGCATTTAGTCTATTGATCTAAGAGTACTAAGAGATCTTAGTACTTCTGTTAATTCAATATGGAATTACTTCATATGTTTCAGAATGAAGTTATAATATGCATCTGGAATAAAAAGTTAATTTGTATTTAGCATCGTATTTCAGTGAGACGACAGAGTAGCATCATTTGGGAAAAAGTCCACTTGCTTATTATTAATATAACCATTTAAGGGGGCATAGGAAGGCTTTTAAATGGGTGATGCATTGACATTAGAGGAGGAATAACACTTGTTATTTCTGTCTAACTGGAATCTAACTTCACGGAAGTGCATGTATTTAAAGGCTGGAGCTGGAAATGTCAGTTATTAATTGGTTGATTAGAATACAGAGAATGGAGAAGAAATCTGCGGAGGGCCACATCTACAGGTCATATTTCCAGATAGATGGGTTAATTAATGCACCTATTTACTAGTCTGCATGCTTTATTATCAGTAGTAATTATAGGTTCTCAAAGTTGGGCATATGACTATACTTGGAAGAAATGCATTGCAGATAAGATTGTTGTTAATAGAATTGTGAAAATGGAGAAATGGAGCAGAAAGGCTGGATCACATGGGAAATGCAAATTGGAGATGCTAGTGTGGCAAAGGAAAGAATTAAATGCACGTGAGGAGTAGGAATGGTTTGAGGGAGCAAGGACCAGACATAAGTATGACAGTGAATCAAGAGGAAGGGAATAAGATTACATTAGTATGCACAGACATGAAAAGTAGGATAGGAATTCATGCAGTTGGAAGATGAAAACAACAAATTGTTCTCAAGTTGGTTCAAAGAGCCAGAACTCAACTGGAGGCTTATCTACCTGAAACTAATATCCTTTGTCCAGCACATTTTGGATTCATGCCAATAAGCAGAGCTGAAATGGTTTTACAGATATGGAGGGATTTTATCTTGTGGATTGGTAAAGACTGGACCTCTGCTCTCGTTCTCCATTAGACACTGCTAATTGTTTTGTCTGGGAGAGGCATCCAGCATTTAGAATGCTGCAGCAAAGGAGCATTGAAACCTCTGCATAGGAAACTCAAAACTTGCACTGAATAATGAAGTATGTTTCCCTCTTACACAGACTGCTGGGTTTTCACTGTTCCCTGCATTAACCTTCCCTAGAAGACTGGATCAGATTGAAGTTTCTACCCATTAAGCTTGAGGTGTTCATTACTCTGGGTTCACAGCATCAATAGATAAAGCTCTGGTATTAACAACTGTGACTGACAGCTCCCCTCCTCTGCCCAGTGTTACTTGCTTTAGTAATTGCAAAAGAGACAAACTGAGCTCTCTTGGGGGCTGGTTTAAGCCAGCTGGATACCTGCTTCAGAAATTAAAACTATACCATTCACTGAGAAGAGTATATTTCTTTGACTTTGTTTTTTTTTTTATTTTTTATTTTTTTCAGGAGCATAACTCTGTGTATAAAAGAAAATGTTCCCCTGTGTGCTTTTATCTCACTTACAGAGAGTTGGAAATAATAAACATACATAATGTTGGAGACACTTAATAAGCTTCTAGTGGGTGTACTTTGCAATGATGTTGAACCCATTTTTGGCATATTTGGGGAAAAGCATCGTTTGATGACAGAACAAGTATATACTTTGAGGAATGTTCCATGATTTTTGTGTGGAGAAGGAATGTTTCAGACATAGCAAGAATTTTCTTCTATGCTAACTGGTTGAAATAGGTTGTTATATTCAGTAAGACAACATTGTTGAAATACTGCTAAATATATTGTAAGTAGGTATAAATATTAATACATATACCTACATATATGCATATATATATAAAATAAAATTTATACATTTGTCTTGCAGGGGTTGATAAGCTGATCCGTCACTTACACAAACACGACATACCCATCGCTGTTGCCACCAGCTCAGCTGAAGTGACATTTCAGATGAAAACAGCCAGACACAAAGACTTCTTTGGTCTTTTTCATCATATTGTGTTGGGAGATGACCCTGAGGTGAAGTGTGGCAAGCCACAGCCTGATGCATTTCTAGTCTGTGCAAAGAGATTTCAACCTCCTGCACCTCCAGAGAAGGTAAGAAGGGGAGGGAACAAGTTAACTGAAAAGTTAGGAATATTCTGTTTGGGCTATATTTGGATTATTTTTTTTAAATGTGATAAATACTTAGATTAAGATTTAATATAAACATTATAAAAACTGTCAACTTCTGTTTTCAAAGTTGTTTATGCTGTTGAAGCAAGAGATTGTTGGAAAGCATCATTTCCCCCCACTGTGTATAATATTTGTAATGCAGATTGCTCTGATTTACTACATGGTACTGTAAAGTAATAGGAAAGTGTAATGATTTTCCGCTCTCTGCATAAATCTGCAATCTTAAGTTCAGTACTCAAAGTTTTGAAACAGTTATTTAAACATAGATCAGTTTATTTTTCATACATTCATGGCTGATTTACCTCTTAAGTGTCTAAACATTAAAGATACTTCTTTGTAAAGAGGGCATATATTTTTCCTAAGCCATCTCTTTCCTCTTGCATTCTAAATCTCTGAGATCGTAATTCTTGTTTTCTTATTTAAAACTGATCAGTTTGAGCAATCTTTTTCAAACAGTAGAGGTGTTTCATTTCTCTTTCTTACATATAACTTTCCCAACCTGATTCTGAAATGGAAATATGTAGGGAGAATATTTGAAAGATAAATTGAGTTAGTTAAAGTAATGCCTTTGCTTTTATTTTAAATTAAATTGCCTTTCTCCTTAAAATATTTTTCTCACTTCTTGTCTATCCTGAGTGGAACTTAAGTTCTGAAGTTTTGGAGTTTCATTCCTGCAGAAAAATGCATTACATACTGATATTTAAGGAACAACTTTAGGTGGATTAGACTGTGATGACTGTTTTCTCGGTAGGATTATTGAGGGAAAAAATGGTTACACAAATACATACGTCATGACTAGCTAAGATTCTTCAGCCTTTCATACTTCAAGTTCTCACCCAGAGTCTGAATGGTATTTGTGTTGCCTGGGAATGCAAAGTGAAATAAGTTTGTGCAATGTGGCATACTATGAACAGCATTAAGCAAACTTGTTTTGGTTTTGGGTTTTTTTCTGTTTGTTTTTATTTTTTTCCTCTTGCAAGTTCTGTTGACATTTTGTGTATGTGCATCAACTTCATTTGGAAACATAGATGTTCAGAAAAGATACACCAGATGTCTATGATCATGTTCATGCAGATGGCGGTTGTATGGACATGTTTGGACTAGGCCTTCTATGTACGGTATGTACGGTAGGTTCCAAATGTTGAAGGATCTGAGCAACACGGCTGTAAATCTCACCTTGGAGTCAAGTAGCTATGAATTTTCAACATGTTAATACTCAATTGAGAGCAAATATTGGGAAGCAGACCAAGGTTTTGGAGGAGGTAAGAGAGGAATTGAAAACAAGCTTAAATCACAGCTTAATGTTACTTTCATATCAAATTATTCTTCCTTGCTTAACTATATGCCTAGGGAACAAAATTCAGGGTATGTTCCTGTAATGTTGTGCGGTGTGTTTTTTGTGAAACAGAATGAGAGGTAATGCATGCTTTTCAGTTGGATGGAGGTGTGGCTGTAAGCTGTGCTGTAATTCTGAAAGTAAAAGAGCAGAAAGTATTGAGTATTTATATAAAACTAGGCCGTAACTGATGTCGTATCTGAAGGAGAGGTAAGGAAACTGGTCAGCTGTGTTAATGACAAATTAAATTATTATTTCATGTGAGAAGCCTAATAGTAGTATCCAGAGGGACAGCTTTCCCAAAGCTCTTAGTTTATTTGGCTCTATTTCAGAAAAGTCACAAGGTGATAATAATTAAAAAAGACAAAAACATTAAACAAATAAAAAACAAACAACAACAAAAAAAAAACAGTGATGCTGTGTTGTAGATATTTTTATTTATTCAGCAGTAAGTGGCCTTAGCTGTGGTAACAATGAAAACAATATTTGAAGACAATAGTAGCATCTGGATTACACTTAATAAATCTAAACTTTAAAGGTATGTTGGAAAAACAAAACTTCAGAACATTCATGGTAGTTTTGTATACTTATTTTCTTTAACCTTTCTTTGAAAAAGAGCATAAATGTTTAAACCCATGCTTTTGCTTTACATGAAGTTTAACAACAGAGTTCCCTTAGTGCAGATAATTCAGCTGAACTTTTTTTGGTCAAATCTACAAAAGTCACAAATGTCAAAGCATGGGAATTTAGCACAAGCACAGAACTGCCAAGAAGAAAAAAATCAAAACAGTAGAATCATAGAATCGTAGAATCATCTAGGTTGGAAGGGACCTTTAAGATCATCAAGTCCAACCATCAACCTAACACTGCCAAAATCACCACTAAACCATGTCCCTAAGCACCACATCTACCCATCTTTTAAATACCTCAAGGGATGGTGATTCCACCATTTCCCTGAGCAGCCTGTTCAGATGTTTAATAACCCTTTTGTTGAAGAAATTTTTCATAATACCCAGTCTAAACCTCCTCTGATGCAACTTGAGGCCATTTCCTCTTGTCCTATTACCTGTTACTTGGGAGAAGAGACTGACACCCACCTCGCTACAGCCTCCTTTCAGGTAGTTGTAGAGAGCGATAAGGTCTCCCCTCAGCCTCCTCTTCTCCAGGCTGAACAACCCCAGTTCCCTCAGCCGCTCCTCGTAAGACTTGTCCTCCAGAACCCTCACCAGCTTTGTTGCCCTTCTCCGGACACGCTTCAGCACCTCTACGTCTTTCTTGTAGTGAGGGGCCCAAAACTGAACACAGTACTCAAGGTGGGTCCTCACCAGTGCTGAATACAGGGGAACAATCACTTCCCTAGTCCTGCTCATCATACTGTTTCTGATACAAGCCAGGATGCTGTTGGTCTTCTTGGCCACCTGGGCACACTGCTGGGTCATATTCAGCTGGCTGTCGACCAACACCCCTAGTTCCTCTTCTGCTGAGCGGCTTTCCAGCCATTCTTCCCCAAGCCTGTGGCATTGTGTGGGGTTGTTGTGACCCAAGTGCAGCACCCAGCACTTGGCCTTGTTGAACCTCATACTATTGGCCTCAGCCCATCGATCCAGCCTGTCCAGAACAAGCAGAACAACACTCCTGCCCAACTTGGTGTCGTTTGCAAACTTACTTACTCAAGGGTGTACTCAATCCCCTTGTCCAGATCATTGATAAAGATGCTAAAGAGAATGGGCCTCAGCACTGAGCCCTGGGGAACACCACTTGTGACCGGCCACCAATTGGATTTAACTCCATTCACCACCATTCTGTGTACTTGGTCTTCCAGCCAGANCCTCATACTATTGGCCTCAGCCCATCGATCCAGCCTGTCCAGAACAAGCAGAACAACACTCCTGCCCAACTTGGTGTCGTTTGCAAACTTACTTACTCAAGGGTGTACTCAATCCCCTTGTCCAGATCATTGATAAAGATGCTAAAGAGAATGGGCCTCAGCACTGAGCCCTGGGGAACACCACTTGTGACCGGCCACCAATTGGATTTAACTCCATTCACCACCATTCTGTGTACTTGGTCTTCCAGCCAGATTTTTATCCAGCAAAGAGTACACCTGTCCAGGCCATGAGCAGCCAGTTTCTCTAGGAGGATGCTGTGGGAAATGGTGTTGAAGGCTTTACTAAAGTCTAGGTAGATGACATCCACAGCCTTTCACTCATCCTTGTCATAGAAGGGGGGTCACCCTGTCATAGAAGGAGATCAGGTTTGTCAAGCAAGACCTGCCTTTCACAAACCCGTGCTGACTAGGCCTGATCACCTGGTTGTCCTGCAACCTGTGCCGGGTAATGCCACTCAGGATGATCAGTTCCATAACCTTCCCAGGCACCAAGGTCAGACTGACAGGCCTGTAGTTCCCTGGATCCTCCTTCCAGCCCTTCTTGTAGATGGGCATCACATTTGCTAACCACCCGTCAACTGGGACCCACCCCCAGTTAGCCAGGACTGCTGATAAATGATTGAAAGTGGCTTGGTGAACACTTCTGCCAGCTCCCTCAGTACCTTCGGGTGGATCCCATCTGGCCTCATAGACTAGTGTGTGTCTAAGTTCTGTAGCAGGTCTCTCACCATTGCCTCTTGGATAATGGGGGCTTCATTCTGCTCCCTGCTCAGGGGACTGGGTACTCGCGGAACAACTGGTCTTCTATTAAAAACTGAGGCAAAGAAAGCATTAAGTACCTCAGCCTTTTCCTCATCCTTTGTCACTATGTTTCCGCCTTTGTCTAATAAAGGATGGAGCTTATCCTCAGTCCTTTTATTGCTGAGGCATTTATAGAAACTTTTTGTGTTGTCCTTAACATGAGAAGCCAGCTTAAGTTCTAGTTGGGCTTTGGCCCTTCTAATTTCCTCCCTACATAGCCTCACAACATCTTTGTAGTCCTTATGAGTGGCTTGCCCTTTCTTCCTAAGGCCATAAGTTCTCCTTTTTTCCCTTGAGTTGCAACTGTAGCTCTCTGTTCAGCAAGGTCGGTCTTGTTCCCCTCTGGCTCATCTTTTGGTGCATGGGGGCAGCCTGATCTTGCACCTTAAAGATTTCCTTCTTGAAGAATGTCCAGCCTTCCTGGACTCCTTTGCCCTTCAGGACTGCCTCCCAAGGGACTCTGTCAACCAGGCTCCTGAAGAGACCAAAGTCTGCCATCCAGAAATCCAAGGTGGTAGTTCTGCTCACCCCGCTCCTTGCTTCTTCAAGAATTGAACTCTATCATTTCATGATTGCACATGCAAAACCATCTGAAACGTTCATGACCAGTTGCAGTGTAGCGATGGCATCTGCAGTGTGTAGTCCCAGGTGGTGAACTGATAGAGCTACAGTTTTGAATTGCATGCTAAAAATCAGTAACATGCAAGTTTGCAGTAAAATATCAGGTGGTATAGGCAATGTCTGTATAAGCAAGTAATTGGACTCAAGAGAAACAGGTAGAGCAATGTATTTAGTGCTTAGGCCCATATATCTATGCTATATGTGATTTGAAAGTTTGTTGTTGGATTAGATTTACTCTGATCCCTGGCTGCAAGCTGTGTTAAGATTCTTTGGACCTTTATAGAATCATAGAATCATAGAATTGTTAAGGTTGGAAGAGACCCTCAAGATCATCAAGTCCAACCATTAACCTAACCTGACAATACCACTTCTAAACCATATCCCCAAGTACCACGTCTACCCTTTTTTAAACACCTCCAGGGATGGCGAATCCACCACCTCCCTGAGCAGCCTATTCCAATGTTGGATAACCCTTTCAGTGAAAAAAAAATTCCTAATATCCAACCTAAACCTCACCTGGCTTAACTTGAACTGATTTCCTCTTGTCCTCTCACGTGTCACTAGGGAGAAGAGGTCAGTCCCCATCTCTCTACAACCTCCTTTCAGGCAGTTGTAGAGAGTGATGAGGTCTCCCCTCAGCCTCCACTTCTCCAGGCTAAACAGCCCCAGTTCCCTCAGTCGTTCCTCAATGTTCCTTATGTCCGCTTAAGCCTTGGAGATCACTTGATGTGCACCTAGAGAGGATTTCCACTTTAGCGTCCTGCTAAAGCAGCCTGGTACGCAGCAAAACTACTTAGTAGCAACTGAGGACAGTCAGATTTGCTTCAAAAGTTCACTGCTGCTCCAAGCAATAAATACAATGTAGCCATAGAAGGCCAAATCCAGAGTTTAAGCTGTAGTGGCATACCAGCCTGTGACTGTTGCTGTGCAGGCATATTTCTACAAGTAGGCAGTTCTGAAATGATCTAAAACTGCATATGATGTCTGCTTTATTATTATTGAAGGATGTCATCGTTGTCCATCTGGGAATTTCTAAAATGTTGACCTTTTGCTTTGCAGTCTCTGTTTAAATAGGAACTTAATAAGCATAATGATGAAACTCCAACACAGGAATTTCAAAGAAGATGCACCCTGCAAATTCACCCTAGGTCTTGCTATCTTGTGATGCATGAAGTTTCATATAAGCTGCCAACACTAGTAACAATGCACTATCATATGAGTGATTAATTATATCAGTCAGGTAATAAAACTGTGATCTGCGGATTGAATACTAGAAATTTTGTCTTTACTAAAATTCAATTTTTTATTTAATATATGCCAAATTCTGGTCTCATGTACAGAGATGCAGCTCGTAGGAAAACCAGCTGGAGCTGTACATACGTAGAAACTGTGTGCTTGAATATTATAGACATTTCAGGCCACAATTTTCAGAGCACTGTGTTCTTTACCATACGTTTTATTTAGACAGTTGGAAAAAAAGTTTCAAATTATTATTTTGGGGGGGGATTTTAAATTATTTTTCTATCTTCATATGGTCATAATTTGGGAGATAAGTTGTTTCATATTTTTCTGGAATTAGTTACGGGAGGGTGCCAGGTGGATGGGAACAGTCTTTTTTCAGTGGTGCCCAGTGACAGAACAAGAAGTAATGGGCACAAACTTGAGCATAGGAATTTCGATCTAAACATGAGGTGGGACTTCTTTGAGGGTGGCAGAGCACTGGAATAGGCTGCCCAGAGAGGTTGTGGAATCTCCCAGCTCTGGAGACATTCAAAAGCCACCTGGATGCCATCCTGTGCAACCTGTTGTAGATGACCCTGCTCTGGCGGGGGGGTTGGACTAGATGATCTCCAAGGTCCCTTCCAACCCTGACCATTCTGTGATTCTGTATTTTACTATGTTTCAAATTTTTACAACAGGAATTCCTTTTAAGGGAACCTTTAAAATGTGCTGCAGAGGCAAAATCAGAGTTTCACCGATGTCACTACTGTGAAATTTGCTAAATTCAGCTATATATGCCAAGGGATGTAAAAGACAACAAGAAGGTCTTCTATAAGTACATAGGAGACAAAGGAGAACTAGGGAACATGTGGGCCCATTGCTGAATGAGATGGGGGACTTGGTTACACGGGACATGAAAAAGGCTGAAGCTGAATGTAGCAAATCAGGAACGCCAGGTCCCAGAGACCAGGGGGAAGTGTTGGAGCAAGGAAGACGTGCCTTTGGTGGAAGAGGTTACGTAAGCAAACTGGACAGGTGCCATGGGACCTGATGGGATTCATCCTCGAGTGCTGAGGGAGTTGGCAGTTGTCATTGCGAGGCCTCTTTTGATAATCTTTGATTGACCAGGGCCACTGGGAGAAGTGGAGGAAAGCAAGTGTCACTCCTTCCTTGAAGAAGGGCAAGAAGGAGGACCCAGGGAACTACAGGCTGCTCAACCTCACCTCAGTCCCTGGAAAGGTGGTGGACCAACTAATCCTGAAAACCATTGCCAGGCACAGTAAGGACAAACAAATCATCAGTAGTAGTCAGCATGGCTTCACCAAGGGGAAGTTTTGCTTGACCAACTTGATAAATTTCTACGATGATATGACTGGCCTGGCAGATGAGGAGAGAGCAGTGGCTGTTGTCTACCAGGACTAGAGTAAGGCCTTTGACATTCTGTCACATGAGGTCCTCATAGAGAAGCTGTTGATATATGGGCTGGATGAGCAGTGAGGTGGGTTGAAAACTGTCTGAAACGCTGAGCCCAGAGGGTGGTGATCACCGGTGCAAAGTCTGGTTTGATGCCAGTGACTAGTGGTGTGCCCCAGGAGTCAGTACTGGGTCCAGTTCTGTTTAGTATCTTCATTAATGACCTGATTGATAGGGCAGCTTGCTGATGAAGAGAAGGGAATGCTCAGGGGGTTCTTATTAATGTATATAAATACCTGAGGGGAGAGTGTAAAGCAGACAGAGACAGACTAGAGGACATGGGCACAAACAAACATAAGAGGTTCTGTCTGAGCACAGGGAAACACTTTTTTACTGTGAGGGTGACTGAGCACTGGCAGAGGTTGCCCGGAGAGGTGGTGGAGTCTGCCATGTTGAAGATGTTCAAAAGCCATCTGGACATGGTGCTGGGCAACAGGCAGTAGGTGGCCCTGGTTGAGCAGGGGGCTTGGACCAGACGAGCTCGAGACGTCCCTTCCAACCTCAATCATCCAGTGATTCAGTGATACATTTCTCAGATTTGGTCTGGGGAAAAAAATAAGGAAACAAAAGTGCTTTTGCTGAATAGTATTTTTCTATTCCATTTTGATGTAAAGGTCTCAAATTATTTAAAATCATTATTTTGGAATTTATAAATATTAGAATATTAATTTTTGCTTTAAAAGAGTTCATTCATAAAAACCTTATTGTTTGTGTGTTTCTGTGTGTATTTGTATATAAGATATATATCAACTATAACTTTTCAGTGTTATCTTGAAGCAATTTTGTTTCATAGTAACAAAAATGTTATGCTACTAAATTTATTTCAAATATGACTCCAGCTCAGTGTTTCAGACCTTCCCACACAAACATTTATACATACTTCCAGTATACTCATGTCATTAAAAACACATGAATTAATTATTTACCTACTGTAGAATGTGGCAGGTTAAGGCCTTTCTTTCCGGTATTTTGATTGTTTTGCCTGTAGCTTTTCTGTAAAATAAAGGACCTTAGTAGTAGTGTAATTTAAAAACAAATAAATACAATTTATATCCATTGCTTAAAAAGAGGAAAAGGTTCTAGTAGTACAAATGATCATAACTCTTTGTGAAGATTCAATCTGTTCTATTTAAGAAGTTCCAAGTGATGTAAAACATCACCTTAATTTAAAACACTGTTTCTTTGCAGTTTCTTCCATTTCTAATTAATTAATTGATCCCATAGTTACGAATAATCTCTGTACCAAATCTGGTGAGAGCTCATTAAAATTTTTCATACTGATTAAATGGCATTAGGATTTATGAGTCTCAGTGGACTTTTTAATGTCATAGAAAAGAGAAGTTCAAAGAGAATTTTTTTGAGGCTTTATTGCTTCAAAAGATGTAGTGAAAGAGTAACGGAGATTCAGAACATTATGACCATTTTGTAGTTTTAGTCTATATTGTACAAGGAAAACCAGGTGAAGAAGGCTGATTGAGCACTTAATGTGACCATCATTATTGTGAGCTTATGTAAAAAGGATGCCAAAATCTATTTTTTATTTCTTGTCCCCTCTCATTTTTTTCCTTTTTCTGCCTTTTTTTCCCCGTTCAATTTCACCACTTTTAGCGTGTGCATGGAGTATATGTATTTTACTTACTATGGTTTTCAGATAAGCAGTTATTTTATTCATGATGTTTCTGTTACTCCTTATGTGTACCTGGAGGTTGAATTTATTAGGAGTACTTTAAATAAGGTACAGAAATTACAAAGGCATGAACAGCCATTCTAGGTGGTGTACTGAGCTGTAAACTGGAATCCCTGCTGTTGAAATCATGTGTTTTAGTCATCATAAATACATCCCTTTTACATTTTATAAATAAATTGACTTACAGTCTTTACTGAATGTTTATGATTCACAAATCAGGCATTTTATTTTAGAAATAACAAAAGCATTAAATGTAAAAATACATAGACATTTTTCAACTTAGTTCAAACTTACATCAATGACTCTCTCTTCAACCTTGGCTCTAGTCTGTCCTTTGGATAGGCTTACGTTCCCAATTTTTCCTCAGCTGAAAAACTCTTGTAGATGGTATTAACCATTCTGATTTACCCATGCTCTGCTCCCTTGTCTCCTTGGACTCACAATTTTTACCAGTTATTTTAGCCTATTGCTAGGTATTTGCTTCTCCTGGTGGTATAGCCTGCGATTGTAATGGTCATGGTACACCTGACCTTTAAAGCATTAGCTGCAGTCAGTGGGACAGATGAAGAAGAGTGTGTAGCAGATCGCTGTTGTTCACATACACTGCGGTCTGTACAGAAGCAGATACAGCACATGCCAGTGACTGCGTACTGCCTGAAGAGGGATCAGTGTTGCTCCACAGCTCTTTACAGCTCCCAGTGCGTTTGGAGGTAGAAGGCAGAATTTGGGCTTTCTTTTCAGAAGCCACTTGACTTTCTTCTTTGTACGGATGGAAGTAATTACAGTTCATTAAGTAATTCAAATTATGCAGTTGATTGGTTAGAGCAAATAAAGAACTTCCTATGTCATCTGATTTGCTGGTGCCAACTCCTGTGTATCCAGGTGGTTAGTACACTGACTTGAAGATCTGGGATGTTTGAGTGTTTCTGGTGCGTGTGGTTTCTTGTTGGGATTTTGGGGGATAATTTCCTCTCTGCTTGCCCAGGGTGCTCCTTTGGAGTCCCTTATCTTCAAGGTTGTGTTCCCTCAGCGTTCCCGTTAGCCTCGCATCCTGTGCTGTGCAGTGGCCAGCTTCCAAACAGAGCAGAGAAGACTGTCCCTTGGGAGAAGTGTGTTGTGTGGTGGAGGTGGTGGGACTGCTGAGCAACTGGTTCAGTGCCACGAGAGCTTGAAAGAGCTGCTCCTGCATATAGATGGCATGCTTAAGTTTGCAGCAAAAGCAGAGTTCACCTTGGTAAACTTATAATACATATGGCAGATTTTACTGTTACTGTACATGGGGTGATTAGGAGGTGAATGAAGTATGTTGCATCATTTATGTATACCCAGATTAGTTTAGTTGTTCCATGTGGACATACTCTTTAAGTGCTGAGAGTGGATAGCAAGTGAAATCTGAAAGGGTCTGCCTTCTTTCTAACCAAGATGAGGTGCCAAGTTCAGCAGGAACCTTCCTTTCTGAGTTTATCGTTTTTTGAGAAATGTGGTTTTTGCTTTCATGTGTGCATCCAAAATCGCCCAATCTCAACAGCTTATGTCTGTTTCTCAGAAGCTAAACATCACTTGCAGTTAATCTTTTGTAAAACATCATTGGAAAAGTAGTCCCAGAATATTCCTAAAATACCAAGAAAAATTGTCTTCATAGAAAACACAACAGCAATCTGGGACTTCTTTTTTCTTTCTAAAGCAGATCAGAAGAGAGGGTTGTCCTTATCTTGTCCACTGCGTGGAATAGTTCCTGAAGAAATCGGGGAAAACAGCTTTTTGAGCGCTCTTTGACCTGAGGAGTTCAGTCTTCCAGTTTTCGGGTTTCCTTGAAGATTGTCCTAGTTACCACACAGTACACCAGCTGTTTGCTTAGGAAAGGTCTGAACTAGAACTTTTTCCTGAATTCATAAAGCCTTTACTTTTTTTGTTCTGGCAGTGTGACTGAAGACTTACTTCTAGATGGCAAGTTGTGATTTGAGTATTTGGTACGTGTTGCTGGCCTAGCTCTTGAATTCCTGCTACTGTGGTGAACAGCAAAATAATAAACAGCATAACCTTTTTTTACCTTTCCCCTCCACCCCCACTGGAGAAGCTATTGATTTCAGACAGACATGAGAGAAATTTAAAGAAATAAATTATTGATAAATTATACCTTTAAATTTCCTATTAGGCAATTTAAAGTAAGTAGGTATTGAACAATGTAGAGTTTTATGTGTTAAGAACTCCGTCTTGAAATACTGCTAGAAGCTTACAGCTTGGGATACAAAGATCTCAGCACTGTAGTGGAATGTACTTTTTATGTGATACGCTGCTGGACAGTCTGCTGAATCCTGCACCTTCCTCAGCTTCTAAGTTGTCTAAGCATGTAGCCCTTATGTGTGTCTCCCAGGCTGGATGCTGAAGTCTGTGATTATGAAGCTCAACTTCCAGCTTAAGTGTAACGGACATGGCTGTAAAGAGAAGAATGTGAGATATTCCACCACATCTAACAATCCAGGACTTCTGAAGATCTGCTATACACATGCACCTAAATCCATAATAGGCCACTATTTTATATTTACAAGACAATCAAAAGAATGAGACCATTATAAAGTTGTTGTATTGTTTTGTTTTCAGTTATCATGCTCTCAGTTCACATGGTTGATTTTCTTCCTCCCTCTACTCCTGAGGCATGTGTGCTTGCATGTGTGCCCTCCCAAACCCCCCCGCCCCATGCTGGCAGTCTTTATTATATATTTGTGGAAGAAAAATGAGATGTTGCATGGCTTCAAAGTAATTTAGCTCTTAAGTGTTCCAGACGTTGCCCTTGTTACTGCAGTGCATGTTTATTTATGGATGTATTTGTCTTAGATGAAAAAAGTCATTGAAATTCCATGCAAAAAATAACCTGGTCAAGGTTTGCTGTCACTTAATATATCTGATTGGAAGAGGAAAGAAGGATTATAATTTGTTCTTAGTCTTTGGGGTACCCTACTTGGGGGGTGGGGAGGCAGATTTTTTTTTTTTTTTCCTTGCATTTGTCTTGATAATGTATCAAGTAGCTGCTAAGGGACTTGATGAAATGTGATGCAGAATAATAAATTCTGTTCTGCAGCTTTCTTTGCTTCTACGTGAGGTGAGTGTGTAAGCAAGAAGAGACTGGTACACCTCGAAATTCTAAAAGCATTATATTCAGATTAGCAGGTCACTGGAGATGCGTTGCTAATTGTTTTAGGGAACTCATTATGGGTATTATCACATATTAATTATGCATGGTAAGTAGTAAAAAAGAGGGGGGGGAATCCTTCTTTTATGATAAATTGCTCACTGAGTTATCTCTTCTTTCTTTCAAGACCTTGAGCATTTTTTTGGAGATGCAAAACAGAGCAGTCATTGAATAATTAGATTTTAATTAACAAGAATTTTCCCCAAAAAAATGTTTTTAATGTCTTTTGGGTTATAGCAAGCATAAATAAATCCTCTTTTAAAAAGATCTAGTGCACTGATCCTCTCTGTATCTCAAGTTACCTTTGTAATTACTCCAGAGCTTGTAACAATGCTTTTCAACAGTTTCAGGGCAAAGAATAAAGACTGAAACAAGGAATTGCATTGTTAGCAGTATTTTTTGGTTGCTTCCTTGTAAATTATTGTCATGGGGAGACCTGAAACCTTTGGACGACTAAGGTCAACTATGTGTTGTTTTAATGCACTAAGGCTGGAGGAGGGAGAGTTCATTTGTTTGCTTCTTTTTTAAGTTACTTGCTCTTTGTGGAGATGTGGTTGTAGGTAATTTTCAGAGAGCTGGTATTCGTGGTAGGGTTCTGCTTATTCTGTTGTGTGGTAAGGAATTTATAAGGGGCTGGTTTTTTTGGCACGGTTGCAGAAAACCTGCATACAGGACCATCAATTAACACTGACAAATTGTTTATAGTCTAAACAGGGCAAAGCATTTTGCTCAGGCTGATTGCTGTATCACAAAATAAGTGCATTTACAAGATGATTACTAAGTGTACTCCATAAAGCAATGTTTGAGATTTTTTTTTTTTGTTATTATTGTGATAGACTGGTGGTATAAAGATAAAAGACCTTGTAGCACACACAAGAGCTGAAGAAGTGACAGCTTTATCTGCTAAAAAAGGATGCTTAACATTTCCATTCCAGCATCTCTTTATCTTAGAATAATAGCGTGATTCAAAGCCAAGAAGGAAATGGTTCAAGTTAAGCTTCAGTAAGACTGAAGTGATTCTGATTTAAAGGAGAAAACAATTCCAAGCACTGGTAGAAATGCTGTCCTCCAGTTCTGTCAAAGAAAGCTTGTTGTTTTTGTCTAAGTAGTACTGAATACAGGAATTGCTGTTCATGCTCAGATTCAGTGTCCCATCTTATTCGGTACTGTCTCTGATGACAGCTAATACCAGAGGTTCAGTATAATCGCCTTTTAGCTAGAGTGGGTTAATTTTTCCACTTAAATTCTGTTGCTCCCATATCAAGTAATTGAAGGCTCTTTTTTAACAAAGAAAAAAATGAGGGTTTTAGTAACTCTTTCACAGTATTTGTTTTTTTCTTGATGCTAATGACTGCCTGGGACAATGAATTCTGCAAATATTTTGCATATGTTCTGAATTCCTCACCTTTTAACTTCTTTGTATGTCGGCTTTTTTATGTTATGAGTGAGAAAGATAAGAAGTAATTGATCTGCCACTCAGTATTTTAAGTACTACTCATCACATCCCTTTTTATTTCTTGGTCTGTGAGTAAACACTTTAATGTCTGTTCAGACTCTCACCATCTGAAAGGGTTGTGTTTGGGATTTTTTGGGGGGTGGTGGGGAGTGTTGTTGGTTTTTTTTTCCCCTCATAAGCATTCGGATTGCATTTCTGCAGAGCCTTCCTATCAAAAACATTTTAACATAGAATAATGTCTGTAGCATACAGTACATAGAGTATTCCAGATGAGGCAGCCTTATATATGTCTGTGAAACACCCAAGCTCTTGAGTTTTCACTGAGCTGCCTACAGTGATGTCCAATAGTTAAACTCAATGTTACAAGATGTACATATCTCTTGCAGCTAATGTTTATTGCTTACACTTCTTCACCATTTTATTTCATTTGACACTTGATTGCCCAGTAGACTACCTTGTCACTCCAAGTTTCTTACAGATGTTTCTTATCCCAGCTAACCCACATAACTTTGTGTCATCAGCAAATTTTACCAAGTATAGAGGTAAGGCTTACTAGTCAATAATTCCCCGAGTAACACCAGAATTCTTTTAAAAATGCATGTACAACTACTTTCTAAAGTATTAGCATGTTAATGAGAAATGGTTTTTAATGTTAGTAACTGCTCGACTTCGTAGTTCAGTTGCTTCAAAGCCTTAGGGTCTTGCTGACTAGCAAAGAGTAGCTGATGAGATTTCATCCATTACTGAAAATACCTTCTGTTACAGAACATGTTTTCCTCCATTAGGAAATTGTCCTCTTTTCTACCTAGTCACAGTGATCCATTCAGTTGCTGTCTCCAAAACACATTATTGCATTCTGCAGCTTGAGACTGAAGAGTGGAAACATTAGAGGTTGCAGCCTATTGTCCTGAGCTTCAAAGCTAGTACAGGCTCAAAATATTACTGATTCAAAAAAAGTGCCACAGGCAGAGAGCACAATACTATGTAACTTACTGCTTTCCACTTCCAATAATGCAGTTATCCCAAGAGCATGCCAACAGAACCTTTTATTCTACGAAGAATGATCATGTATCTTAGGTAGAATGCATTTGCAGTTTTAAGATTACCTACGATATATGCTTTGAGACTGCTTTCTGCTGTGAGTTTTTAACTTTTCAGGCAGAAAATTGACATTGAGAAGATTATTTTTTTTTTCTTAAACTTCAGCAAAAAGCATTTGCAATTATTTTAACGTTTTCCTCAGAAGATAATAATATTTTCTAATTATGGTAATAACTATTACAATGGTCGTGTGATAACTTCCATGAAGAGTTCTATTTTGTAAAGCAGGCGTTTGATGTTTGGGAAGGTGAGAGTCCCACAGTCAGGGGTTCTAGGAGTCAGGAATAATGCTATGACTCTACCATACTGTGATCATTACTAGACCTGGGAATGCTCCTGAGTTTCCTGATGTTTTTGTGTGTTATATTTAAGTACACGTTAAACCCTGTGGGTTTATCTAATACTATAAGAAGTATCCTGTAGAAACTAATCACCACACACACACACACATACTGGTTGGCATTTATTTAATGAATGTTGTGCTTTTTTAGTGAACAAGGTTTCAAGTTCCTGTTTTAGATGACAAGCAAGTATTGTCCCTCAATTTTCCTCAGAGTTAAAGAGTTAACAGAGGTAATTTCTGATAGAATTAGGAAGTGAATCAGCCAGCTCTGCATTAGTTTTCAGCTGTGTTCTCCGCTGCCCTGGTCCAGAAAGGAGCAACAGTGGTTTAAGCAAGACAAATTACAGTTAATAGCTCAGCAATAAGAAGGGTAGGAAGAAGAGAATGTACCCATGATTCCTGAAAGAGTGTATTTTTAAAGATACTGCTGAAGAAGGATGAAGAGTGTAGGCATGGAGATTGTACAAGGCACAGAGGTCAGCGTGATATAAGACATACAGCTGAAAGTGGGAGAAGGAGATAAAGAATGCAATTAAGTGAAAGGATAGAAGATGTCTAGGGAGTAGAGGAAATAAAAGCAAGCCATACAGTAATTGTGGGTAAGATAATATAAGGCCTTGAAGGTGAAAATGAAAACTTGAATTTGTGACTGCATTAAGTAATCTATATAGCTTCATTATAAATTGTGAACAGTTAATAGTGTGCAGTAGCCCATTTGTCCTTAACGCGTTCCCAAACATTTTTTAGGGAGTGTAGATGAAGAGTCAGGAAACAGTAGATAAGTTAATGATGTATATACTGAAATAGTAAAAGCATTTACTGTTTTGTGGCTATGCATTCTATCTCAAGAGGATTGGTAGATGATGTGACGGAGCTAACATTACAGCAGAAACTCTTCAAACATTCAGGATGCTACATGTCTAAATTTAAAATCTCATGAAGATAGTGGAAAGAAGAGTCAGCTGCAAAAGTGTGCTTTGGCATGTCTCTCAAAGCAAAGAGGTTTTCTTTAGAAACACTGATGTCAGAGTTTCATCTTCTATTCTGTCTTGCATTAACTAGTAATTCTAAGGCATTTGGACAATTTATTACTGTCCCTTTCTCCTGTCACTTGAATTTCTTGTCTTAGCAATCAGTTGAAGAGGAAGTATGAATGAAAGATGATGGTTGACTTTGAGTAGGATGGTGGAAGACTGTTTTACTGATACCTTACGATTTACAGCTCTTCTTTACAGCTGTGGTGTTATTACATGACAGCCTTAGATTTCTTTAAGATGGTTAATATTCAGTGGAATAACTTTCTTCTTGTTTCTCTGATGTTTTGGGGAACTGATTTTGTTTTAATAATACAATGGTAATGAAGGATGAATAAAATGTTCTTTAAGTCGATTATTCAGAAAAGACCTTCAGTGTACTTTCTCTCAGAAATTTTGAAATGTATCCTGTCTTTGCAGGAACAATTCAGTCTCACCAGCTTTCACACCATTTTTAAAAATCTGTGAATTGAGTCCTTAGCTTCTCTGTCTGAGTATGTGATCTGGCTTTGTGTAAAGTGATTACTAGTAAGAGCTTCAGGCTCAATGTCAGTCCAAGGATGAAGAAATCCATCACAGAATGCTGTATTTTAATAAAAGGATTTCAGTTACTCGGCAGTATGAAGACATAATAATGCTTGTGACATGCTGTGCTGTATTGCTTTAGGATCAGACTGAACATTGGAATAACAGCGGCATCAAGAAGAAAAGAAAAATAGGATGTCTGATTTGAGCATTTCTTTTTCTCTTATTGATTTCTATATTTAGTGTAGTGTATGGTATTCCAGGCCCTAGTTATAAAGATCTGTGAAAGAAGCTACTTGGATTCCTGGTCTTGCATGTTAGGAATCAAGCAGCGTGTGAGGCATAAACTTGCATAGAAATGGATAGATCCTGAGGAAGATCCACCACAGGATGCAGCTGTTAGGTTGTGTGATAAAAGCTCATCTGCAGACCTGTCAAAGAGCTCAGAGAGGCAATGTCAGGTGGGGGATCCCAAATCACACCCTGCTCGGCTGCTCCCAAGCCCACCACAGGAGCCATCAGCCCATCAGAGGCCCATCTCCACAAGAGCAGAATCCCGAAGATGGGAGCCCAGATAAAGGACTCAGAGGGAGGGACAGCTTGCCTGGGCCCTCCCAGGGCTGTCCCAGGAGAGCCATCAGGGTGAATCATACAGCCATGAGACCCATCTGGGTGAATCAACACTGGATCCCCTTTTGGACTGCGGGGAGATGCTGCCTGGGGCATGGCACACAGAATGGGATGCAGGGAAGGGCATTTGGGGATTGCTCAGGATTTATTCCAGGGAACTAGAGGGATAAGGGGACAAAAAGGGCTGGATGTGTGTAAACAGGTGACATGCTGGTCTGGCTGTGCCCTGCTCCTGACCAGTGCAGTCTGTCCTATCTTACCAAATTCCACTTCTAACTCTTTTCCTGGCTGAAGGGCATCTGTTCTCTGTGTCTGTGTGTGTGGCCAGCAACTGCAGTCAGACCTGGGGCAGAGGCCCATGTGTCCGCTGTGCCAGCGGGTCTGGGTGCCGGCAGCGGGGTGAAACCAGGTTCCAGTCCCTGGGGTGAGACCACGGGTCCCAGGGGCCTGGCCCGTGCATCTGCAGTGCCAGCGGCCAGACTGAGTGTGGGCGAGTGTGCGAGCACTAGTGAAGAGCCAGCTGAACCAGCCCATGGGTTCATGTGAGTGATGAGTGCAACTGCGTTGATCTGTGCGTGTGTATGTATATATATATATTTATGCATGTGTGTGTGCGCATGTGCCTGCTGGGGATACATGCTCAGCCTCGCTACTGTTTGGACCAGGGGCACAGAGCTGCGGCTACCTCCCCTCAGTCAGGCTACCAAATCAAGCCCTGGTCCCAAACAGCAGTAACCCCGTTCACTAGGATCACAAGTTTCTCCCCATAAAGGGGGATTAGATAACCCGTTTGCCAGGTAGGTATCTTAGTCCTTCTCTTTCAGTCTCCTAATAAAACCCCTCTTTTCTAAACATCTCTCAGAGCCATTTGAACTATTCCACCCTAGTTTCCTGGCTTCTACTGTAGGATCTACAGTAGATCTATAGTATCATATCTTCTCCCATATTTTCTATTGCAGTTCTGCTGGGACAAGTCTTGCCCCATTTGTTCCCATCTGGGAACATCACCTTATTCTACCTCCTGTCTCCGCCCCCTGACTCAGGAAATGGGATGTTCTCATAGTCTAGACATAGACTAAGAGATCAAAATATGTCTAAATATCGATTATATTATCATAGAATCATCTTAGTTTATGGTAGGAAAAATCTTTCAGTTGTTCAGCTGTTGATTTTGCTTTGTATTGCAATGATGCCAGGAAGTTGAGTGTATGAGAAAGAAAATATTTCCCTTTGGCCTGGCAGGCAGGACTTCTTTTTGGTAATAATTGCTCTAACATGCAGTAGGTACAAAAGGTCAGTATCCAGTGTACTGGCAGTATTCTAGAAATTATTCTTAATGCTTTGAAGGACTGAAAACTGAAGCAGAGGAATGCTTAATGACACTTAATACATTGTTTTAACTCTTCTGTAGAGTCATTCTGGTTGGAATGAAACTTGCGAAGTAACTAATCCAGCATTCTGAGAGCAGGTCAATACTGAATTCAGACCACATTGCTCTGGGCTTGTCCAGTCAGGTCTTAGAAGCCTCCAAGGGTGAAGACCACGCAGCTTCTCTGGGCAACATTTTCCAGTGCTTAATTCTTGCTGTGATTTTTTTTTTTCCTTTTTTTTTTTTCTTTCCTTTTCCCCCCCGCCTTCCCTCCTTGTGTCTAGTCAGACAGAACCTCTCCTATTTCAGTTTAGGACCATCATCTCATGTTCATACTATGCACCCTGGTAAAGAGGCAGTCTCCCTCTTTTCACTGATGTCCTCACAGATACTGGGCAGCTGCTGTTTGGCCCTCCTGAAGTCTTCTCTGAGCTGAACAAGCCAAGCTCTCCTTCAGCATTTCCTCATGGGGCAAGTTGCTGCAACCCCAATCATCATGGTGGCCCTCTGCTGGGCTTCCTGAAGTTTATCATCATCCTTCTGCTTTCTTCTTTCCTGATTTTAATGACTAGTGAACTTTTCAAACATAATCCTTGCATATTTGAGAATTATTATACTAAATAGTAACAGAATTTTATAGTCAAGCTTCTGCTCAACAGATACTATTAACTTAAATTATGAGCCAAATAGCCTTCCACAGTTATTTAATTACCTTGGAGTGGTCCTTTTGTTCTGTGTTTAAAGATTTGAAGAGCATACAGAAACCTGACACTTCTTTTAGCTTTACCTCATGGCTAGGGAGTTGCATAGCACAAAATACACAAAGTAAACATGGAGCTCTTCTGTTTCCCCTTCCCCTCTCATTCATATTGCCCAAATATGGGGGGGTTCTACATCATCTCCTGGGCAGAGGCCATTCTCGTACAGTATTGTGACCACCTTTAATTTAAACTGTTTCTCATTCCTGTGCTGCTATTTGATTTTATTTGATATAAGTTACTGGCACCAAAGATTTTTTTTCAATAGAGGTAGTCACTGTAAAAGTCTGCTTTAATTTCTAACTTTATGCTTTTTTATCTTTCTGTAAATAAGTTCATGAATGCTTCTGTTTTGCTTAGAATTTCTTTCTCTGCTATGCCCTCCTCGCTTCAAGGCGAAGAAAAGGGACAGATTGTTTAAGGAGAATCTGGATTTTCTGTTTACAGAGCAATAAGTGTTCTGAAATGAACTGCAATTGTATATGTTGTAAAATTCCTTTTGTTTGACAGGTTAATAAATCTCAATCGAAGGTCTGAATGACTAGAGATATTAAAAGCTTGTGTTGCCTGACAAAAACAAAGAAACCAACCACTTTCTTGCATTTCTTTATGAACACAGCAAAGGGCTCAGTACTATTCCAGTTGACTGTAGCTCTCATTTTATTTGTAATGCCTTTATTTATGGGTCTCACACACAGTTTGGGTTTTTGTTGTTGGTTTGGATTTTTTTTTTTTTGTGGAGAGCATAAACAAAAATCACCTTAATTGGCGAAAAGTTAAAAATGCTGTGGTTCTTCAACAAATAGACATGTTCATGGTGCAGACAATGCAGTGACAAACCTTCTGTTAAGTTCATAAACTTTTGCTAGTATCAATAAGCTTATGAATTTTAGAGAACTTAAATCTGTGTTTTCAAACCTACGCCTCTGTTGATCTTGTGGATTTATCTGTTTTGTCACTTTCATGCACAGACATGCAAAACAAATCTACCATATATTCCAACTGCAACAACAGTCAACTAGGGTATCTTTTGATAAAAGGCTTGGGAAGCAGTATCGTAGAAGTATTTAGGGCTTGGCTATTGATGTCATGGTTAATTTAAAAAATGGAAAATTATTTGTAAGTTGTTTAGAAACAGGTTTTTAGTAGAATGCAGAGGGACACTGGGATGAATAAAAACAAACATTTGTCTTAATTTTTCCTCTGTGCCTTCTTCAGATTCAGCAACAATTTCTGGGATGGAAGCAATTGGAGAAAACAGTAAGAAACTGGGTACAAATACCAACAGTACAGTGTACTGTGTCTGATATATAAATTCAGTCCTGTTGGAGATACTTTAGTATCTATCAGCAGTGTCACATGGAAGTGTGGGATATGAATCACTGCTTATTTTGCTAAATCTGTTAGGAAGTTTAGCAAGGACATCACCCACTGCATTTTCCAATTAGATATCATTCGGACAGGCAAAATGTCATTGCATATGTTTGAATTAGATTGAACATTTAATGACAATGAAATATCAGATAATACAGAATTTAAGACTGCTAACTTTGGATTATCAGTGCCTTCCCAAAACATGTTTGATGCTGTGCTGGTCGCACTTTTATATTGAATTGAAGAACGTTTTTTGTTCCTGCTAAATCTCCATTATCCTGGGAGTTTGATTCAGTCCTGACAAAGTATTCTGAAAGTTGCATTTTTCTCCCCAGCCCTTCCTGAGTTACTGTTCTTGACATTTTACTGCATTTGATATTAGGTTTATAAATGCATGTAGTTTTATATATCTATATATCTCTCTATATATATCTATATAGAGATATATGCAGATACATATTTTAAACTATACATGCTACATAAATGCATTTGAATATAACAAACGTGTTAAAACCAGGAGCCCGATATCAGCAAGGCTGCTGCAGCTCTGTGACCCCAAATCCAGCCAGTGGCGAGGCTGAGAACATATTTCCAGTAGTTGCACAAGCTCACACAGCATATCCGATACGTATATATGCGCGTACAAGTGCCAGCACCACAGAATGGCACAGCAGAAGCGCTCAGCACTCACACAAGCACAGAGAGCACCAACAGCCTCATCCTGTTCCCCTCTCTGGCTGATCAGGGTGAAGGTCTGTTAGTGCAAAAAGTATACATATGTGCAATGAGGATCCCTCCAGCAGCTGGATTTAGGCACTCTGTGGTCCCCGATCCTGGTCTCCCCAGTTGTTGGCACCCAGAGGCATGACCCCTGTCGTGGTTTAGGCCAAATCCCACTGGGGACGTGGG
>VZSZ01011127.1:73843-86117 GCA_013398815.1 Ibidorhyncha struthersii | reverse complement strand
ACTGTCCCCCCTCCTTGGACCCGTCCCCAGCGCCTGCAGCTGCCGCCATCTCGGGGTCGGGCTTGTTCTTCAGCTGACGAACCCCGCTTTAAAAGGACCCGAAGGGGCGATGAGGGGCAGAGCGCTGCCCCCAACATTGCGTTTCACAGGATCGTAGGCTCAGTGGTGGTGGTGGGGTCCTGTACCCCCTGAACCCACCACGATGTCTCTCTGAGCTGTCCTGGGCCTTTGAGGTGGTTTCCAGTCCCGGGGCGTTGGCAGGACGGGGAGTGATTGATGTTCCGGGCACTATTTTGGGGGAGACAGATGGGAGCTCGAGTGCACTGGTTTGGGAGATCCGAAATCTGCTCCTGGTTTTGCTACGCTTGTCTGGTGTGACCTTGGGAGGTGAACTTAATCCCGTCTCCTCTGCGGGAATAAAAATACTTTCCCGTCTCTCCTGAGAAAGGAGCAAACTCCTGGGAAGTCACCGTAAGCTGATCTGGCTGTTCCCAATGTGGGGCACCGCACGGCAGCCGGCGGGATGAGCTGGTTGGGGTTTGCATTGCAAACAGGCAGAGACGAAGAGGGGAACCCCATCATCCTCGTCACCGCCATGCAGGCAGGAGGTTTTATTTGGGATCGGGCTTTTACCCCCCAAACCCCCATGAAGGTGGGGAGCAAAGCAAAGATGAAGAGATTCAACCGAGGCCGTGCAGCCCAGCAGTAGCAGAGCAGGATGCAGCACCCTGCACTCCTGTGCATCTTCCCATGTTTTAGGGCCGTAGTCACCGAAAGCAGTAAAAACACGCCATGGCTGAGATTAAATGTTTCTTTCTAATGGTGCAAAGAAGATTTTGCAAAATAACGGAGTTAAACCGCCAAACTGGCAGGGAAACCTGGTCAACCAGGTTTGGGTTTTCCCCCTTCTTTCAAGCAAGTTTTGGGACCCTTCGCCGGGTATTTCCTCTCCCTTGCCCGGGCAGCATAGGCTGTAATGAAGCGATTAAAGGATCACCTGTATTTCAGCTCAGGATCGAGCTGCACTTGCACCAGGGCTTGTCCCTGGCAGCTTTACACAGGCTGGGGCCAAATCGATGCCAACCAACCTCTCCATCTCCCGCTCCCGTGCCCTTTGCGTCTCTTGGGTGAAATAATCCAGGCTGGGAAGCTCCTGCTACGTGTCGGCAGCTCCGTTTTCTCTACCAGTGCAATGCAAATTCCCTTCCCGAGCCAGCTACTGCCCTGGGAGGCTCCCCACGGCCATGCGTCCTGGCTCAACATAACCCCTTGGTTTGCTTGGTAAACTTTATGATCGTCCCGGAGCAGCCCCGGCTGCACCTTTTCACTGGCGTTGGAAGATGAGTTGGGCTGGTAGATGAGTTTTCCTGGACTCTCCTTCAGGATTCAGCTGCCCCAGCCCTGGCATGGGGTTTTCCAGGGATGAAGTTGACTCAACGCTGTGGATGAGGAACACTGGGGAGCTGCCATGTCTCCTCCAAAAGCCTCCCAGCAGAAAAAAAAAAAAAGCCCTCTGTCTTAAAGATTTCACAGTCCTGCCAGTAGGGATACCGCCAGTTTTCCCTTACAGCCTCGATCTTCAGGAATTTTACAGCTGGCTGTAAAACCATGCTCCGCAAGGCTCTGCATGGGCTGCCTGCGGTCCTGTGCCCGGACCTGGAGCCCTACGGTGGTACCACGTCGAGGGTGGGGGGTTGGTGCAGGGCCAAAAGAACAGGGGCAAAATGGGGTAGAAATTTGATTTACATCGTTTTGCTGCTTAGTGGAAAGGTTTGGATTCAGAGGTTGGGGCTGCCCAGTTTGGCTGTTCTCTTGCCAGAAGAGAATACCTGGTTTTCTTTTTCCTCCCGGCTCGCAGAGAGTGAGCTCGAGCGCAGGGATGCTCACCGGGCAGCCCCGGGACGCCTGTCTTTGTCAGAGATGGATGGTTTTGAGCTCTGCCGGCAGCGACGTGTCGCATCTCATCCCCGGCCTCAGTTTCCCTACCAGTAAACGCAGTAAAATCTTAAAAGCAATAAAGTTTAGAAGGGTAAAAATGCATTTTAAGAGGGAAGCTGATTTGTGAGGAGGGGAAAAAGAACCTTGCAAACTGCTTGGGTGCGCTTGGGCCCAGGTCGCTGCCACTGTGACACCTGCAAATACGCTTTGAAAAACAATTCCTGCTGATGACATCATTTCCAGCCTGGATCTTTCTGCTCGGAACGCGATGGAAAAAAAAAATGGTGAGAGCTGGCGAGACCGTGATGAGGGATGCTTGGGGCTGCGTTATTGCCCTAACGCTTCATGTCCAGGGAGCGGGACCATGACCTGGACCTGTCCCCCTTTGCGTTGGTGACAGCTTTGCTGGGAGGTTTCACGGGGGTCTGCACCTCCGCGTGCATTTGCACACTTGCCCCGTTGCAAACCCACCTCAGGGCAGGAAACGGTGTCTTATATAGCTTGTCTGCCCAAAGCTGGTGTCTGCTTATGGTGCGTTCAGACTCCTCAGCGTGGGATCAGAGCGTCCATCCAAAGGAGTTAATCCAGGATAACGACAACGAGTAATTAGCAAGATGTAGCCATGTCCAAAGTGTCTTCTGTGCAGAGCAGGTTTAATTAACCTCTTAGGGTTCCTCACCTGTGGCGAGTTTGTTCAAACTTAGATTTCCACCCACTTGGGATCTAAGTGTCTACATCTCTGACTCATCAACACTTGTAATTAACACGGCAATTATATTCACAGTGAGACTCGGAGCATCTTAAATTATCTTTCCCTTTTTTTTCCCCTTCCTTTTTTTTTAAAAATATTATTATTATTATTATTTTGTGCATTTCATTTCCTTGCCGCCATCTGTTGCGAAATGGCTGTCTTCTTGCTGCGTGCACTTAACACCACCATCTGGACAAATTATTTGTCCCATTAATTGCAAAAAAAAAAGAAAAAAAAAAAGTGTGAAGAAATGAAATGAAATGGTACTGCCGACCTGCCGAACGTCTGCTAAAGGAGAAGCAGCCCACTCCGAAATCCGAAGCGCGTCGCCAAACTGCATCGAGCCTGACATTATGAAATGTCTGTTTAATCGTCTAGCGCACTAATTGGTCTCTTTGCACGGCACCGAGAAAGAAAACCCTCTCTCTCTCCTGTCCACGTTATTTGAGTCTTCCCCCACGGGGCAAGCCTGAACAGATCTGCCGCTCGCACGGAGATAAATACAGCGGTCAGAGCAGGGATATTATTGCCTTCTTCAGACTTTCGCTGCTCCCCGGTCCTGCTAGACTAAACCTGTGGTTCTGAGAGAGGCTTTTTAGCTGGGGCTGGGATGGATGGGGATGCAGAGCATTGAGGTCTGGTGTTTGTAGCGGTGCTCCTTATGTCAGCATGCTCCAAGGCTCTGAGAAAAACCAACATGTGCATTAACTTTTGGGTACCATGGGCTTTAGGGGCAGCTCAACGATTCAGCTCAAGTTCCCAAAGCTCCTCTGCCCTTTGGCTGCAACGAAGAGCAATAAGGGAGAATTCAGTTGAGAGGATGGGGATGCTTTTGAGTTACAGAATCGCAGACTGGTGAGGGTTGGAAGGGCCCTCTGGAGCTCCCCCAGTCCCACCCCCCGCCAGAGCAGGGGCACCTCCAGTAGTGGCACAGGACGGCGTCCAGGCGGGTTTGGAATGGCTCTGGAGCGGGAGACTCCCCCACCTCTCTGGGCAGCCTGTGCCACTGCTCTGCTGCTCCCAAAGGAAAGAAGTCCCTCCTCAGGGTTAGATGGAACTTCCGATGGTCGAGTTTGTGCCCGTTCCCTCTTGTCCTGTCACTGGGACCACTGAACAAAGACTGTTCCCACCCCCCCCGCACCTTCCCCTTAAGGTTGGATAAGATGCCCCCTCAGTCTTCTCTTCCCCAGACCGAACACCCCCAATTCCTTCACCCTTTCCTCATCGGAAAGATGCTCCAGTCCCCTCATCATCTCCGCAGCCCTTTGCTGGACCCTCTCCAGCAGTTCCCTGTCCTTCTTGAACTGGGGAGCCCAGAACTGGACACAGCGCTCCAGATGTGGCCCCCCCAGGGCAGAGCACCCCCAGGATGAACCACCACACTCTTCTTGGTGCCCCCCAGGATGCCATTGGCCTTCTTGGCCACCAGGGCACATTGCTGCCTCTTGAGCATCCTGTTGTCCCCCAGGACTCCCAGGTCCCTTTCCACAGAGCTGCTCTCCAGCGGGTCACCCCTAACCTGGACCGGTCCATGGGGTTATCCCTCTCCACACGCAGTACCCCACACTTGCCCGTGTTGAACTTCATAAGGTTGTCCCCCTCTCACCAAGAGCCTGGTGCACGGGATCCTGTTGCTCCTTAAGGCTTTTGGGGAGAGCATGGGAGCGGGCAGGGCTCATGTGGGAATTGTACATAAGAGGTTAAAACCGCTAGTGTCCACTTATCTCTTGTGTGAACCCTGTGGGTGGAGATCTACCAGGCTGGCTGGAGAAGCAGCCGAAGGAGGAAATCTTGCGGTGGGTAGTCCTGTTTTGGCTAAAGATTGCAGCACTAAGCAGATAAACGGTTTCAGCACAGAATCTTGAAGGTCACAGGGCTCGGAGTGAGACCTTTTGCTTGATTATCCATGAAATGAATATTAAAGTTAACATCCTTGAATATGATAATGAGCTTAATGAAGAACATGCTAAACATATATGACCATAGTACTCGACTCTCCACCCAAATCATGTTAAACGTCACCCCAGAGAGGGGAGCAGGTAAGGCTGGGGTATAAAGGACAGTGGGGAAAGTATCTTTCAGGGCAAGAAGAGACTAGAGACCTAGAAGAGGGGGTCGATGGGCTGTGCTCCTCTTCCTCCCCCCAAGACAGGGACTCCATCTTGGTAAGCGTTGTGCCTTCACCTCGTGGTGAGGAATACCCGGGAGCACGTTTATTTTGCTGGCACTATCGTCACATATTAGCGCTATTGCAGCTAGTGCGTGTATCAGCGGCAATTCCGAATCTCTTCTACCCGTCGCTTCAATAAATCATGTATTTTTCAACTTTGTGAAACTGTCTCAGTGACGGTCCTTGGCAGGGCTCTGAGACAGGCAAACGTTGAACTGTCTCAGTGAAAGTCCTTGGAGGTGCTGTGACGGACAAACCTCAAAACTATACTCGTAACGCGACAGCTCTGCACTGAGACAGCTCTGGTTTTTCTTTCCATACAGCGTAAACCCGGAGTGCTGCAGCCCGTCCCGAGAAGCAGGACACAGCAGCCAGCCCCATCTCCTGCTGGGAGCGTCCTTTCACCCCAGAGCAAACAGTGAGTGAGTACCGGGGCTGCCGCCTCTCCCCCACACCACCCTGGAGATTGCTGTGGTCTCGACCATCCTGCAGAATTCCAGCTACACACTCCCCACGCAGCAATCTGCTGCCCCCCATCTACCCCAGGCTCCACTCGCCGGTGGCTCTGTGGGTGGGTTTGGGTTGGGGATGTGCCCCGGTGATGCAGGAAGGGGTCTCCCCACAGACTGAACAGCCCTTTGGCTGTCCCTTCTCATCCAACTGCCATTACTGTGCCCTTGCCTGCCAGTTTGGGACCCCAGTTTGGGCTCAACTACTTATTCCAACGAAGACCCCTATGTGACAGGCATAGGGGGGAGCTGGGGAGGGATCCCTGGGGCAGGAACGGTGGCAGGGAGCTGATGGAATGAGAGGAAGGAGCTTTCCCACCTCTTCCAGGCTCAGGTGTAGGAAAAAGCTGCCACAAGACGCTGGGGGGTTGCTCCTTGTTAGCAAATCCCTGAGGGCTGCTCTGCTTGTGCCAGGATCCATCCAGGCCAGCGTGGTCCAGTGATGCAGAGGGAAGATAAAGTGATAAAGAGCAGCTACCTGGAGCAAGTGCCTCACTGCCCATGGGGTGAATTCAGCAGGACAAAGGGTCAGAGTTCCCCCTGTGCCCCCAACAACCCTCCCCACTGTCAGAGAAGTTCAGAAAGCTCTTCTGGAGCGTTTTCCTTCCCTTGCTCGCTCTTCTTCCAGCGGGATGCTTTGCATCTTTGTTTTGCTGGTTTGCCTGCATTGCCTGCCCCTTGCAGGCGGCGCAGATATCCCTTGCTCCGGCTTCCTTGCCGTTTGCCGGGCTTTGGCTGCTGGAGAGCTCATTAACTTTTAATAATACCAGCTGCCTGCATAAGCCACTCACTCGTCCCTTGCTCTGTTCTCTGTTGCACTAGAATAAATTGTTAATTAAACTGTGCACCGGCATCCCAAGGTGTTTGTCTGCTCTGAAGCTAAGGCCAGGTTTAAAAATTCACAGCAGCTACCAGAGATCAGTCACTGGCTGCTCTAAAAGTCCTCGGTGAATCTGGCAAGGGGGATGGTGCTGGGTCCTGCGTGAATTTTTGGGTTGAGCCTGGCAGGACCAAGGAAGGGGGAGAGCTGTGGTGAAGGAAATAGCCCCGTCTCTGCTGGGAACCCAAACGTCACATCACTGCAGATAATAAATAACGAGTGGTGTGTACAAAAGCCAGCCTAAGGGAATTAGATGCTTGGCCCCTGTTGAGTTTCAAATGAGAATATGGCTCTTAATTCAATTTAGGCCGCTTTGGATCAACAGGATCCAAATAACTATGTTTACTAATTGCATACAAATGCCGGCTCTGTCTCAGGATATGCTCAGCGGCCTCAGCAGGAGCCTGGTGGCTTCTGAGACGCAGAGAAACGATAAAGGGCTTGTAAAACAGCACCGGGGGATGTTTCCTGGATCCTGGGCTGACGTGATGGGCCGACATATCGCAGCGGAGCAGAGCGGCAGGGGATGCTTGCACTGCTCCGGATTCCCTGGCAGAAGTGAAAAAACGATGAAATGAGATGCACTAACACAAGTTTGGGGCTGAAATTCCCTTTCAGATGAGTTGTGAGCCTGGGGAGGCTCTGCCCAAGCTCTGGCCTGGGTTTAACATACTGGGATTTGCAGAGCTTGCTGAGGGCTGAGCTGGCCGGTCCGTGCGATGCCACACAGATGCCACATCCCTCGTGGGGCAGAGACGGGATCAGGCCCAGCACAGAGGTGGTCAGCACCCAGGCTGGAGGCGAACAGACGCTGCCCAGCGGTTTGGGACGGCTCAGACAGGGATAGCTGGGGTCTGGCTGCACCTACCAGCGTCAACACGCCCCCAGGCTCCCGAGCAGTTACACAAACAAGGACACCTTCGCACATGCATCGAGTAATTTTGAATGTCATCCAGGCTGGCTGGTTAAAAGTGTCCCTGAGACGTTCCTAATAAAAAATTCATAAGCCTCTTATAAAGGCAATTATGCTTCTGCAAGGCAGCGAGGGGACAATACGTGACCAAATGAGTTAATGAAGGGCGTCAGAAGAGGAAGAGTTGCCTTCCAACAGGTGTGCTGAGCCCCTTCCCTTCGTGAAAGACTCATTTCACCAGCTTAATGAAGTATCCCCATCAATTTAGGTCCCCTCAGGAAAGAGCAAATTGACTCTCCTACTTCTTGTGGCCAGCGTCAGGGGCTTGGGAGAGCTGCGAAGTGTCACGTGGAGACTTTGGGGACCTGCTCTGGGCTTCAGATAGGGAGCACGGGCAGTTTCACGTGGGCTTTGCCTGTTTTTTTAGGGTTTTCGAAGCAGGCTGTAGGAATCGTATCCTCATCTCCCAAAGGGAGAGGAGAAGGGGAAAGGCTTGGCCCTCAGAATAACCCTTCCCTTGTTCTGCTGCTTGTGTATTTGATGCTCACCCAATAAATTACGCTACCCCAGGTCCATGACCTCTTTGTCAAGAGGATGGGAGGTGGTGGGAGGTACCCGAGACACCAAAGGCCCCCCTGGCATGTGTCCCCCCCAGTGTGGGGCAGGAGGGCAATAGCAAGCTCTGCACTGCCCCAAATTGCAGCTGGGGCTGGCACAGAGGGGAAGAGGTGGGTGGTGGAGCCAGAGTGAAGCGGGGAGGCAGTGGGAGAGACCAGGTTTGCTCTGCACCCTGCGTTGAGCCAGCGTGTGACCCCTGAGCCACTCGCTGGGTCAGTGACGGACCCTCCCCTGTCCACCACTTGCAGCATGTGGAAGGTCTGAGCTCTCTCCCACCTTCACCGGGACACCATGGATACCGAAGCCGTGCAGCCCCAGGAGGCTTCGTTGACGGTCAACGAGCAGGTACGGGCATTGCCAGCTCCATCCCCGCTGCACCCCACAGCCGGGAGGGCCAAGGACTGGGGAGCTGGGGTTCAGCAGCAGCCTGATCACCACTGTGTGCGGTGAAAAACCACCTTGTGCCTGACCCGTGCTCACAACCAGCCTGTGTGCCCCCACGCTTGGGCACACAGATGTTCAGCTCCACCTTTTGGAGCTTGGCTGCCTCATCTCGGGTGGTTTTTAATGATGAAGAGGAGGCATGAGGTCCTCGTCCTGGCAGCCTGGGGAGGCTGCAGGTGCAGTTTGCAAGAGATCTTTGCTCTGGGGTTTGGGTGCCTGCTGCCACAGGAGAGCTGGAGGAGGAGCTGGTATCTCTGCTCCTCACTCCCTGTGTGTCCCCAAGTAATGTCACATGGGGGAAATCGTATGGTGATTCAGAGGGCTTGCCCAACCCTGGGTCAGAGCTATGGGGTTGTAGATGAGTGCTCGCTCTGGTGCTGCGGTTACGGTGCTGCCAGCTCTGCCGGGGGCCACTGCGGCCACTGACAGCTGTCTTTTACCTGCTGAGGACATGATCTGCCAATGCAGGCAGAACTGGCGGTATCAGAGCCCAGAAGCTGCTGATTAACTAAAGCAGTGAGGTGCTGGAAGGGCTGCGATCCCCTCATCCCATCTCTCTTTGAGGGGACGCTGTGGGCTCTGTTTGGTTTGTTTTAAAGGTCACCCTAAGACATGTCCCACAGGGCACGGGGAGCTGCTTCGCTCCGCCCTGGGGCGCGTGGATGGGGGACACTGCCATGGGGTCGGGTGCCTGGAGCTGATGGACATTTTGGGGCACATTTGCAGGTTATTGTCATGTCCAGCCATGAAACCATCCGAGTGCTGGAGGTCGGTGTGGACACCCCGCTCCCGGCTGAGGAGGACCGGAAAGCCTTGGAGATGCCACCACGGGATGTAGCGCGGGGCTCCCCGGGAGAGACCGGCCACCCGGGCAGAGAGGACGTCCCACCCAGCACCCAGAGCTCATGCAGCGGGGAGGCAGCCGGTAAGACACCTTCCTTCCCCGGGACTCCTTCCCTGGGCTGCCCCTGGCCCGTCCATTCCTGCAAGCGAAGTTGGGCTCTGGACCGCTGGGTCAGAGCCGGGAGGATGAGCTGCGCCCATTGGTGCAGACCCTCCTCTAGAGCATCCCTGTCCTCAGCTTAGGAGTTAGCAAAAACGATTCCTTCTGCGGGAGCTGATGGGGAAAAGCATCCTGCATCGAGGACAGCCCTCAAACACGTGCTTAAAATAGAGAGGACACTTGTCGCTGAGATGTTTTGCTGGGGAGCTCGGTTTTCCTGCAGCCACGTAGAGCAGGGGCTTGGGTTTCCTCTCCCCCTTGCCACGGGGTGCTGAGCTTGCTGCGGGTGCATCCCTTCTCGCACAGGAGTGCAGCTCTGGAAAGCAGCCGTCGGGGAGATCCTGCTTTATTCCTCCCCTGCTTTGTGGCCAGCACCAATCGTCCTTGCAGATCCATCCTGAATCTGCCTGCGAGCGCCCCTGTCCTGTCCCCTCTCCTGCCACTTTTGTGCTTTGTTAGCTTTTTATTGTGCTTTAATAGGACTTTTCTCTGGTCGTCACCTCCATGACACAAAGCACAACCAGATCCCCCTGCTTTTGCTGAAAGAACATGGGCAGGATCGTAGCTTGTTTGAGGCCGGTTGGTAAGAGGAGGCAACGAGTGTCCCTCCGCACTGTGGGATGCTCTGGTCCTGCTGCCACAGGCTGGAGGGGAGGAAAAGCACGTCAGGATATGCAAAACCCATCAGAGCTGGCGGCATCACTGCCCCGTAGCACGGTCTTTGCAACGTGGGAAGTGCTGGGTGTTATCTGTGCTTGGTTTTGGTAGGAAATTTAAAAGAAAAACCAACAACCAACCGAAAAAAAAGAAGGCTTTTTTAAATCATCCAGACCTGCAGTTATTTCTGGGCGGGGAACCAAACCCGAGAAACGTCTGGCTCTTAGCTGAAAAAAGTATTTATTTGGTGAAACTTTTTTTTTTTTTTTTTGCCAAAGGAAAAGGCAGGAAAAGGGTGTTATTCTTTTTACAAAAATAGAAGAGGATTAAGTGGATTTTATACTCGAGGGTTGCCATTATTAGAAGTCGAGCAGAATAAATGCAAGAGGTTGCTCAAAAACCAAGTAATTACTTTTGCGAGTGATAAATATGGATTAGGAGCAAGGTTTCCTCTTACTCGGATGTTTGCAATAACTAAGAAATATGAATATATTGTGTGAATTTGGGCGGAGGGTTGGAAGACACCAGCTGAAGCTCGGCCCACAGGGGACCCTCCCTCTGCCAGCCGTTGGCTGGGCGACCTCGGTCCCTTCCCTTTCCAGCTCCCCATTCCTGGGTGAGCGGTTCAGGACCTGACACCGCTTTAATTGCTGCTAATTTTGGAGCCGGCAGCTGGTGGAGGAAAATATCTCCCGCTGGATCCCACAGCCCAAGAGAGCCGCACACAGCCCAGCAAACCACTCACACGCGACTGCTCCTTTCTATCCCCTTAACCCCCCCTCGCCATTTCCCACACTTATTCCTCCCAAAATCACCCAAACCTCTCCCTTCTCCCTCCTTTGCCTCCTCCCTAAACCACCCCGTGAGAAGCCCTCAAATGCCATTCCCCTGCATCCCCTCCCCCGGGCAGTGACCCGCCGTGGGGAGTGCTGCTCCCAAGGGTGCCCCACGCTGGGTTTCACACCAGCTCCGTGGGGCTGCAGTTCCCCCGGGACCCCCGTGGGAGGGTGTTCATTCCCCGGCTGTGGGTAATTTGGGTGCTCCCCGACCTCTGCCCCCATCCTTTGCGCGGACGAGCTGCTATCACTCAACTGGCAGCATCTCTCCAACCCGTCTCCTCTGCCCTTTCCCAGGCAAAGCCAAACCGGTGACCGGAGCATCCCCCAGCACCGTCCCCTCCGTCAGCACCTTCAGCCACGCCACGAGCCAGCAGCCGCAGACGTTGGCCCCGCTGGCCGTGCAANGCCACCCCGCAGGTAACTACCCCGCAGCCGCGGAGCGGGACGGGAGAGGGGGAGAGGGCTGGGGAATGGAGGGGAGGGAAGCGGGGGGACATGGTGGGGACCCCCGGGGAGGCGTCCGCTTGCTGTAGGCAAACCCCAAGGGCAGAGACGAGCGCTCATGGCGCAGGGCGTAGGACCTACGCCCCGAACCAAGGCGGTTTCCCTCTGCTTGGCGCCCTCGCCAAGGGCCTTGTGCTGCTGAGGTGCTGCCAGAGACGCGTCGGGTGATTTGCGAGGAGGGGGGCGGGGATCCTCCCCCGCCCCCGGCTCCCCATCTCCCCACGGAGAGGGGGCTCCGCGGAGCTGGGAACCCAGCTGCTGAGATGGGAGGGACCCCGGGCCGCCCGGCCGCCGGGTCTACGCGCCCCTATACAAAGACTTATGCTCCGCTGATGCTATCTGCAGTGGCGTTGATTTTTGTTCTTTTTTAAATCTTGTTTACTTTTGCAGGTCTTGACTCAGGAAAACTTAGCAACAGTTGTGACAGGAGTAATGGTTCCAGCAGGGACAGTTACTCAACCTCTTCTTATCCCCATCAGTATTGCAGGTCAAGTGGCAGGTCAGCAGGGGCTGGCTGTGTGGACATTTCCTACAGCAACGGTCGCTGCCCTTCCCGGATTGACGGCTGCTTCTCCTACAGGGGGAATTTTCAAACCGCCTATAGCCAATTTGCAAGGTAACTGGTGCTCTTCTGCTTTGCAGCCTCCTTAATTCATCCTGTCCCCCCCCCAACCTCCCAGCTTGTACTGAATCCAGACCGTCCTCTCCAGGAGGGGTCTGAAATGGCGTTAAATTTTGGGGACTTGTTTGTGGCTCCCTGAATTCAAATGGTTCCAGGAGCCCAGGAGAAGAAGAAGGTGGGAGGGGGAGAAGGCAGCCCACGGGGATGGGATGTGAGGTCCAGGTTAGATTTGGGGCTCTGGGTGTGGCATCCCGTTGCAGCAGCTGAGGTTCTGCAAGGGGGGAGAGCTGCATGGTGTGAGAACAGGGGGATCAGCACCCAGCGATGCCTGGGGCAGGATTCCTGCCCTTCCCTGTAAGAGGGAAACGTCTCCTCCTCTTGAGCTCCCGTGAGGGAAGGAGCCTGTCCCGGGAGTGATTCGTAGAC
>VZSZ01011127.1:46870-58805 GCA_013398815.1 Ibidorhyncha struthersii | reverse complement strand
AGGGGGGAGAAGATGCTTTTTTTTAGCTCAGAGCACAGAAATAGCAGCCAGGTGCTACAGTGGTAGGTAGAAGGATGTCAACTAAAATACGCCCTACCTCCTGCCACAGGCAATGCAAGAGAGCAGCAGCAGCTCATGCATTAGCAAGGCACAGGCACAGTTGACCACCACTAAATTGTCTTACACATTTTTGTGGTGGTTTAGGTCCTGCTGGTTTCGTGATTTGGGTCTCCATCTTGCTTAGATGCTTTTGCACACCTCGTCAGATGTCTAAAATACCTCTTGGAACTCTGGCCCTCCCACCTAGAATAACAGGCTGCAGCGTGTGGAGGCTGGTGCAGCTGAACTCTCTGCCCTGCTGATTCGGGACTTGCTTGTAACAGTTAAGAGGTTGCAAAACTTGTTGAAAGAATGTGGCTCCACCTCTGCTGTGGCATCCCCTTAACTCCTTAATGCTGGGGGTACTTGGTGCGGCCCCATCCCAGTTCTCTCTTTCACCCTTCTCACAGGGCTGCCCTTTACGTGAGCGCTGTCCTGGCTCCCACGAGGGGAATGGGAAGTGTGTGTGGTCTGTTGAACGTGGCAGAATTACCGACCGCAGGATGCCTTGCCTTCCCCCAGGTTCACTGTATCAGCACGGAGTTCACCATGCGGAAGCATGGAGGAGAGAAAGGGGTTCCCTTTCGGGTCCAGATAGACACGTTCAAGGAGAACGAGAACGGGGAGTACACGGAGCACCTGCACTCTGCCAGCTGCCAGATCAAGGTCTTCAAGGTACCTCTGCCCATGCATGGCCTTTCCCCACTAGGAAACAAACTGGGAGCCAGTCCCAATTCACGCTGCAGCCCCAGTGGACATCACGGGTGCAGGACCGTGGCCAAGCTTGCCTGCAAAAGGACCTCTTGGTCCCTCTGGTCTTGCGCTGCTGCTCTCTCCCTGGTTCCTCTGTCAGTCAAGTCCAGATGCCGTTGAGGCTACAAAACCAGTACAGGGAGAACATGGGTTGTGTTGCCTCTGTCTGAAACCTCCCACATTTAGTCTTGAGTCTTATCAGCTTGGGAGATCCTCCAAGGAGCTTTGGTGTCTGTCTAAACTCCTCACTTAATTATTACCTGTTGCTGATGGTCGGTCTGCATCTGATGGTCTGTCTGCGTCCGTCCTCTCCAGCGGTGTAGGCGTCTGGTCCCTGTTGCGAATCATTTGCACAAACCCAAAGCCACGATGTGGCGGTGGCAGCCATGGCAGCACGATGGCGTGGGTGGCTGAGAAGTGCCGTGGGGGCAGCTGTGCAGGGAATAAGCAGGGGAACACTGTGCCCACACTGTCTGGTACTCTGAGGTTGTGTCTGTTACCCCGTTCTCCCTGTAACACCCCACAAAATCTTGTCTGTGGCTCTTCTCTTCTTCTCCCTTTAGGGCCCTTGGCACGCAGCGGGGTCGGTCGCCTGGCCAGGCGCCTGTGCTGCTTTGCAGTTCTGCCATGAAGTTGCTGTGGGATATCGGGCAGTGTGCCCCCCTGCTGCTAAACTGGCATCTTTCCCCTTCCCTCTCTTCTCTTTTGCCTGTTTGGATTATAACATTTTGGAAGCAGGGGTGTGATTTGTTAGGGCTTGTTTGAGCTCTGGCTGGTATCTTGATGCGAATAGCCTGAGCGGATGGCTGCGGAGTTGGGAGTTAAGGGATAAGGCTGGTCACGCACAAGCGCCCGGAGGATAGTGAGATTGCGAGGCATCTGGCGCCACGTTTCTACTGAGCTTCAGCTCTTTGTGCCAGGGAAAGGGTGGTTGTTTCAGCTCTGATGACCTTGAACCAGGAAAAGCCAAAGTAGTGAAGCTGTGGCTTCAGGGCACGATCCCCCTGCAGAGGATGGTCTCTGATGGTCTCTGCCTTATCTCTTGCTCGTTTGATGCAGCTGCTCTCCTGGGGTCAGGGCTGCTGTTTGGGCGGCAGACTCAACACCGTGCATGTGTTTCCCTGTGCCTGCGTGAGATCTGTTTGCCGCAGGGTGTCCTTTGTGGATTAACGTGATTTGAGCTCCCGTCCTGCTCTTTCTTTTCTCCCCTCTGCCCCTCAAAGCTGGGAGCGTTTCGGTGCTTTCAGGATAGCTGCTGACAGCCTTACCCATGCTCAGCGGTGTCTGGAGCACAGGTCCTTTCTGGCTGCCAGAAGCAGCAGCGCTGACCATGGAAAGATAAGAGCAACTATTAGATTTTCTTGGTGGAAACTGTCTAATCAAGCCACAGCTAAGCAGCACCTTCTCCTAGCCCAGCTCCAAGCGTGGTGGTGGCTTATTTTGCTGTCCAGAGGAAATTTGGAGCTTAGGGGAGCGGGAGGGCTGTGGTACCCGGCTGCATTTGCAGTCCTAAAGCTTCCTTGCCGGTGCCGTGGATGCAGTCATCCACTCCAGAGGCATCCGCATGTTGGCAGGCAGCTGTGTTGGTCCACCGAGGCCAGATTCCTTCCACTTGGGAGTGCAGGCAGAGACCATGCACAGCCAAGTTTTAAGGGAATTTCTCTAGGGTTCTGCCAAGGGGAGCACCAGGTGCTTTGGTGGTTACGAAGGCACTCTCTTACTTGCTGCTTTCCCCAAAGCTTTGAGCATTTGATAAAGGCAGCAAGTAAAATCATCTTATTGTTGCGTATGAGAGACTGCACAGTTTTTCAAGGTCGTGGCGAAGGCCAGGACATCATCAAGCGCTCTCGTGTTCTGGTGCAGTTTGCGCCACTGAAATGCCACCTCTGAAAGTGGTTGATGAAGGTGCAGAAGACACAGCTCGGATGCGTGACACCAGAAACTGGCCTTTGTCCCCTTAGAGCTAACGTATGCTGTCGGGAGAAGTTCCTTCCGAAAAAATGTTTCACCTCCTTCTTCAGATGTTCTGGGTCCCTTTTCAGGGGCGTGGGTAGATCAGTGTTTTGGGGTTGTTACAGAAGTGATGCTGTTGCCGTAGTTAATCCTCCATGCAGTTAGTCCCAGCCCTCTTCCTTTTCTCTCTGTAAAGCAACAAGTGGGTGAGTAGAAGGACAAGTCAGCTTTTCTGGTTCTTGCATTTCTTGCATATCTATCCAGCTGTCTGCTGCCACCCTTCCAGGCTGCTCTTCTAACAGGAATATCTCCTTTCCAGCCCAAAGGAGCTGATCGGAAGCAGAAGACGGACAGGGAAAAGATGGAGAAGCGAACGCCTCATGAGAAAGAGAAATACCAGCCTTCCTACGAAACAACGATACTCACAGAGGTGGGGTGCTCTTTCATGCAGCAGCTGGCACTGTTGTTTTAACAAAACCTGGCTTACCTCGCTCGCAGGTGGCAGGGAACGGGCTGTTCTGCTGTGAAATGTATGGCCAAGTTGTTAATAGCTGCAAGACAAAAGCAAGATAAATTTTGTAGACAGAGGAGGTATTTCTTACTAGACCTGAAAAAGGGCTCTTGTGCCTGGAAACACGATGAGTTTTCTCCCGACTGTAACAGATGATCTAATAAAAGATTTTTACCTCTCCCTGCAAGCTTTGTTTTGCCCATGTGGCATCTGGCCGCTGAGGTTGTGAGCTGGCAGAAAACCCTGTTGTTTCCTCCCTGTGCTAGTGGAAAGTGTCAATCTATTGAAATGTGACTGTCTGAGGGGTTGTGCTGAACAGCCCGGGGAGGGGAGCCCTCCAGCCCCAGGTGGATTTGGGGATGCTCGTCAGTGCTTGGTTCGGGCTGGATCTGCTGTGTGGCTTGCTGCACAGAGCTGCCCGGCGCCATGTGTGCCAGTCCGTTGCCAGAGTGATGGTTTAGATCCCAGATGTCACTGCGTTTTCAATTTTATGACTTTTGGCCTTTGGAGATTAAGAATGGCTAAATCTGAGCTTTGTGACCGTCTGCAGTGAATTGGCATAGCTTCTTTTAATCCCGTACTTTATTCTTTAATTCTCTTTCCTAGTCTGTTGTCGGTCAGCAAATAGCTCTTAACCTGTGTCCTCCAGAGCAGGTGCGTGTGCTTGTTCAAAGCAATCCTGTGACTCTTCTGGGTTTTCCTTTCTAGTGTTCTCCCTGGCCAAAGATAACGTACGTCAATAACGCGCCATCCCCTGGCTTCAACAGTTCCCACAGCAGTTTTTCCATTGGCGAAGGGTAAGTCCGGAGAAGAGGCTGCCTGGCTATCGATTTCTTCACGAGAGATTGATGTGCCTGAGTTGGCAGTGACCACTAGCAAAAGGAAGGGCCTGGTTCCAAGGTGTACGGGGGGTGGAAGCAGCCTAAGAGGCTGTGTCAGCAAGGGGAAATCAAATTAAAGCCTTGAAGCTGAGCACTGTTACCCCTCCTGATCGCAACAAAGCTCAGCTCTTGCACAAGAAACCTGTGTGCCTTTGGCAGTTTTCCCCCTGCGTTCAGCTTCCAGCCTGCTTTGCTCTGCCTTTCCCCATCGCAGTAATACTCCAACATAAGCCATTCATTCTTGCGTAGTATTGCATTGCAACGATGATGGTGTTGCTGCTGTGTTTCGGTTCTCTTGGTTATGGAACTGGGAGGGTGGTGGTTGCTGCCTGCCGGGATCCAGTGCCAGAAAGGGAAGAGCGGCGCTAACTTTGTGTTCTGCTCTGTCTGGCTCTTTTCCCCAACCCAGCAATGGCTCTCCAAACCATCAGCCCGAGCCACCCCCTCCGATCGCAGATGTAAGTCACACCTCAGAGCTTATGCTTGTGGTAAGGATGGTGCACAGGTCAGAAAATGGGATTTGGGGATGGAGTGGGGGTGGGTTTGTGGGTGGCTGTAGTTTGTTGGGGAAGAGGCTGCTCTAGTTTAACGTCTTTATGGAGTTACAACTTCTTTTTGACCTCTCTTTGGAAAAAAGAGGTGACAGGGTGAAAAATGTCCAGTACAGCAATGCGGAGCTGTGAGCAAGCTTTTTGTAGCTCGCTGTGACCTTTACTTATTGCCTTGATCTTCACTGTACCTTTCCCCTTTGCTTCCTTCCTCTTTCTCTGTCCCTCTGAAACCTTTTAAATCAAAACCTGTCCAGGCTGCAGCCTTTATTGTGTGCGTGTGCTGTGAGCCTGGCACGCTCAGGTCTGGATTTAAGACTCTGATTATAAACACTGACTGAGCTGACCTGTGCTTGTTCCTCACTGGAAGTGGCTTCTACATCACCTCTGAGGCTGTGACCCTTCTTTTCCTACGTTGCAGAACCTCTTGCCCACCAGCACGCCCCAGGAGGCCCAGCAGTGGCTGCACCGAAACCGCTTCTCCACTTTTTCTCGGCTTTTCAGAAACTTCTCAGGTAGGTTACAACATCCCCTCCGTGTCTGTCCCTTCTCTGTGCCGAGTTGCTCTGTCTCCTCTTGCTCCTGAGGCCGTCTTCGTGTTACCGTTGCAAATACAAATGTGTTTTTAAATCTCGTCTTTTTTTGTAACACAATAAAACTTGGCTTCCTGAAAGCTGTGTTCTTCGTTTCTCACCTCGCTCTCAATGGGGGCTGGGGTGGTTTCTCTTCCAAGAGCTCACAGCACCCTCCGATCTTAAAACAAGTTGAGAAATGCTGATCTGGGGGAAAGCATGGTGTGTAAAGAAACGCTTCGCACTTATTTTCCTCTCCCTTCCTGGTGATATGGTCTCCGTTACTCAGGGTCACCAAGGCGCTGGATAGCCGGCTGTAAATGATAAGGCAGGACACAGGGTTGTACCGAAACACACTCTTGCAAAACCAGTCTGGAAAAAAATCTTGCGAGCGTCCTTCGGGGGGAAGCAGGGGGAGGTTGTTAGCAGGAGGCAGAAGTGATTTGGGAATGGGGTGAGCTCTGCGAGTGGGAGGAGGGGGAGCCAGCACAGCTGTGTGCCGGGAGACCCCCATCCTGGACACTTTGGACTGGATTGTGTGACACTTTCTCCTTTTCATTTTTAAAACTGTAGGTGCAGACTTACTGAAGCTGACCAGAGAAGATGTTATCCAGATCTGCGGCCCTGCGGATGGCATCAGGCTCTTCAATGCGTTAAAAGGACGGTATGTTGTTTGCTTAAAAGCTGATTGTGGCTAGTAGGTAAATTGTATTTGGTTTAGCCTGTTTGCTTGGCTCTTGCTATAAGAGAAAACAGAGTTTCGTTAACCTTCCTGAACCTCTTTCAGTCAAATTTGATAACTTGGCCAGCAGGGTAATGGCTCCAGAGACAATTCAGGGAAGAAAATCCGTGTGGGAGAGAAGTGTTAGAAATGGTCTTACTCTTTGAGTGTCAGAGAAACCAGCCACAAGCCGGGAGGTGCTGCCAATACAGTACTTGTTCCTTGCGTCCTCTGAAGAGCCTCTCAGTGGAATTACCTTCCCAGAAAGGGAATATTCCTTTGCACCTTTCCCTGAAGAAGCACTGGTGAATAACTGAGCTCCTGTCTCAGCTGGAGCATTTCAGAAGGCACCTCTGCAGCCGGGTGGAGAGGCACAGGGTGGGCTGGATGCCGGAGGGAAGCTCTGGAGACATCGGCGCTGGTCTCTGATATGGGGCAGCAGGAGCTGCGCGGGTGGGAAGCATTCCAGGGGGTTAATGTACTGCCTCCGATGGCTTGGGAGATAGTGGGGATACATGGTTGGGCTGTGCTGGGGAGAAGGGCACGAAGGACAGGAGACGCTGCTGGCTTTTGCACTTCAAATGAGATTCTGAACGAGAAGGAGTCGTGGGTGTTATCAGCAGAGCTCAGTCTGACCCGTGGCTGCTCTGTCCTCGGGAGTGAACCATCCAGTTTAGCTGCTCGGTAGCCAGCTGGCACCGTGTCCATGTGCAGACTTCATCCCCTTCTTGCAAAAACCTTTGCCGCATCAGCAAGGTGGGGACAACCGCGATGGCTTTGCTTCAAGACGAGTTTGTCAGTCTCCTCTTTTCCTTCGGAGGATACTGGGGAGGGAATAGCGCTGGCAAAGTGTCGGGAACTAGAGGTGTCCTTAAGCAAATGCGATGGCGTTCACTCACTGCTCTGTCCACAGGATGGTGCGGCCCAGACTGACCATCTACGTGTGTCAGGAGTCCCAGCAGCTGAGGGACCTCCAGCAGAAGCACGAGGACGGGGACACAGTAACCAGCACTTTTTTTGGTAAGGACTTCGAAACCTGGCTGGGGGCACGTGGGCTTGGGTTGCTGCCGACAGTGCGAGGGGGGAAAATAACAGCTGGAGGGTTCAGCAAACAGAAATGCGGTGGCGGCCGTTTCCAGCCCGGCTGCTGCCGCCCACAGGCGCTCAGCACCAGTTGCCTCTGATGCCCTCATCCCCATGCCGCTACCTGGTGGGTTTTGGGCTGACAAAAGGTGCCTCTCGCAGCCAGAGCTGCATGTGTGACCAAAGCCCACTGAGCTCGCACAGCGGCTCGAAAGAAGGTCTGCGGCTTTTGCTTTCAGCTGCTACGCCTTGTGTTGGCTGCCATCATTTTTGTCTCTTCACTGCAAGGAGGCAGCGAGCTCCCGTATGAGCTCACCTGCAACCTAATGCAGGCTCTATACACAAACCAAGGGTTTTGCACGCTTTCCTTAGGGTAAGCGCCCTTAGGGTAAGGCCAAAAAATCACGGCAAACCCTTTTGACTTGCCCTGGTCCTACCCAGCAGATTTTTTCTCCTTGCCCACCAAATGGGTGGCTGCAGAATGTGACTGTCGGCATGTTGCCTGCTCTGAGCTGACAAGTGATAGCTCCTGTGAGAATCCAGCATTGCCCAGACAACAATGAGTGACCTACATTTGTGGAGCAGCCAGGCGCCGGTTTATTCACCTCCGTGATTGGAGCGGCAAGTGCAAAAGCAAATGGCTTGTCCTTTCCTTGCCCCGCTCCAATTTGGATCCTCTCGCCTCCCCCCAGGACCTGCCTCCTTGGAGTGGGGAAAGAGGAGGAGCTCTGAGGAGCTGCTAGGGTGGCATTTCCCTCCCGTTGGGATTGAAAACAGCCAGGAATGGTACAGAATGCAGTGTAGCAAGAGCAGACACCAGAAATGCGCTACACATAGATTTAGCAGCTTGGGCTTGGAAGTATGATAGTCAGGTGCAGCAGAGAGGGTGTTTAACCTGCTGAAAAGGAATGCTCAATAGATGGGCTGTGCACAGTCCCTTTCCAGCGGGGCTGTGCACAGTCCCTTTCCAGCGGGGCTGTGACGTTCCTGGGCAGAGAGCAGCCTGTTGCAGTGCTCCTCTAAGCATCCGCTCCCCAGGCTAGCGTACATGGCACCAGCTGAAGTGTCTCTGCATCCACAGTGTAGATATCGAAGCTGTGCTTGGCGTCTAGCTGTAATAGTTGTTCTCCTCGCAGTGTACCACGCTATTTATCTGGAGGAACTGACGGCGGTGGAACTGACGGAAAAGCTGGCTCAGCTTTTCAGCATCTCTTCCCAACAGATCAGCCAGATTTACAAGCAAGGTCCGACGGGGATACACGTGCTGATCAGTGATGAGGTAACAGCCTCTGGATGCTCCTTATTTTCGACCTCTTGCGCTGGGTTGCTTCAGCTGGTTCGTGTCAGATTGTGCTCTGAGCCTCCGCTGTGGAGGTTGTGGGGGAACGGGTGCCCTGGGCAGGTCTTCAGGAAAGGACCTCCAATCGCCTCCAATTCCTGAAGGATTGGGAGTTAATCACTGAAGTCTGGGGACGCTGCTCTGCTGCTAGGGGCACCCCGCTTAAAACCATGAGGTTTATCAGGCATGAACAGCTCTCCCTGAGCTAGTCCAGGCTGCGCGCACACCCTCCTCCTTCATGCTTGGGTTTCATCTAGCTTTGCTATAAAAACAGGGAGGGGAATTGCTGTGGGAGGACTTTGCTGACAGACCCGCATCCCAGAATCCGATGGTTTCTCTCTCGGCTTGCTGGTTCAGACCTTCCATTCTGCAGAGCTGGAGGAAGGAATAAATATTTATGGCTGGTGCTTTTCCTGCCTCCTAGAGCACTAAGCTCCTGCCTGAGCAGCTTCTGGCCCTTTTGGTACTCTAAATCTATGCCCATCGCTGAACAGCAGGACGCAAGCCTTCACTTAGGGCTGTGAAGCACTTCTGCTGGGTTTAAATACAGCCTCAGACTAAGCTGGCTTTTGTGGCTTCTTTCAGATGATACAGAACTTCCAAGACGAATCCTGCTTCGTTCTGGACACCATGAAAGGTGCATAAATGCCCGGTCTCTGTCTTGTATTTCCCTTCCGTACTTCTTGGGGAGCTCTTGTGTCAGATCCGCTCAACCCAGCGGATTCCTTTGCTGTTGCAGGTGGCTCATGAGTTTTGCTTCTTTTGCAGCTGAAACCAATGATAGCTACCACATCATCTTAAAATAGAGAGCATGGGATGAAGAACACCCATGATCCTCTCTTCGTGCATGAAGACCCTTCACTTCCAGCACAAGGACATGAGCAGAGATCTGGAAACTCCTGGGCACCCTCTGGAAAGACGCTGAGCTGTTGGTTACTCGGCTGTCTTTCTTGCAGGGGACCTTCTTGCTCTCACGGCATCTAAACGGCCGTTGATGGTAATGTGCTGCTTAATTGCTGGAGCTCTGAGGCTTGAAGTTACCAGGTCGCACTTGTATAGCTCTCAGTAGAAATTTGCCATTGGGACCTAAAACCTGCACGAGGGCTCCTTCTATGGCAAGTGTGCTCTGCTTTTCTGAGAGGCATCAGCTCCCGTGACGCTCACAGACTGGCAAGAGAACATGAATTCAACTGGCCCAACAAAGCCAACTGGCCCTCGGGCATGTGCTGAGCTGAGCAGGTCTCAAATACGCTATGTACTGTGCTGATGGAGTGGTAGGCTGGGGGGGGGGATTTTCTTAAAAGATTTTGTTAAGCTTTCATTTAATATTACAACGTGTCTGTTAGACAAAGGTGGTGACTTCGTTTTTCTCCACCCACCCCGAAAATGGTATTGGCTGTGTGTGTGCAGGTGGGGGCTGCGGTGCCATCCTGCTTCCCTTGAGTGTAAGGTCATCAGGAACTTCTTATACACATTCAGTTGTATAAAGCTGCAGCAAACGTGGAGTGAAGCGGAGTTGCATAAAGAAATAGCTGACTAGCTTGGGTCTGTGGGATTCTTTTCTGCATGTTTTAGGGAGAAAAAAAGGCGTAGTTATCTGTCCTGAAAATTTTGACCGATGCCTACCCGCTGCCTCATTTTTTGCTCCCACGTGCCCCTGCCCAGCCTGTGTAGCTGCCCCAGCGCTGGTGTAGCCCTGCGTGCAGTAAGGAGGAGGCGGACAGCAAGTTCCAAGGGTTTAGTGAAAGCCGTTGGACTTGATGGTGACAAAAGTGCCTCTGTGCAGGTTTGCAGGACAGCAGTGAAGTCTCTGGGGTGAAGGATCTGCCGTGCCGTGATCCTATTCCCCATATGTAAGATCCCCCAGTAGAGACTGAGGTGCCCGGGGTAACGCCTGCCTCGAACCAAAAAATAGGGGAAACCCACAATGTAAAGCAGGGCTTTAATTTTTAAATCAGGCTGCAATGAGATCCAGCCCAAGGCAGGTGATGCAGGTGCTGGCTGAGGCCGGGGAGGGCCCGTGGTGTGACTGGAGGCACTGGTGGGTGCAACAATCGTGAGGGCAGCGTCCCTGCTGCTAGAATACCGACTACTCTTCTGTGTTTGTAAGCCATAAAGGATTCTGTTCCCATCTTCCTGGGCCAGCTGTCGTCTTCTTGGAGATGCAGTCAAGATACCCGACACAAATTAGAGCTGGTTCAGTCCTGGTCAAAGCTTCCCATCCTTCACTTGCACTGGCCGAGGTCCCATGGCCACTGCTTGTGACTCTGTCCTGGTGCAATCAGCCCTGTAGCGTCCCCATCTCCCTTTGACATTGCCTGTGACGCTCCTGGGCGCGCTCTCCTCTGGCACTGGAGGCAGGATGTAGGTCAGCAGCTCCCTGAAATGGTTGTTCAGGACTGCGGCAGCTCCCCCTCACCCCCAAAATCGCCTGCTGGCTGCATCCAGGGCTGGGTAGAGTCAGTGTTGGTGAGGAACCGGAGGATCCAGGGGTTCATCCTGGGAATGGTGGTAGCCGAGTGCTGGCAGCAGGTGTCCAGGATGCTCCACCTGGGCTTATTCACCCAGCACTGCATGAATCTGGGGGGCCAAAGCCTCTGGCTGGTAATTCCCGCAGGGAGGAGGTGGCTGCTTGGTCTCCTCGCCTGGCTGTGAGACAGCTCACTTCTCTAGCCCTGCATCAGAGCTGCGAGCACACCCTGAGACACTGTGGGTCCTGCCCTGAGCTGCCAAAGCCTTGTAAATCGGTCAGGGGTAAAGATGCCAAGGAAAGTAATTCAAAAAATGGAATAATTTTGCTCACTTCACCCCATGAGCACTGCGGGGCAGCCAGACTGTCAGCTCCACGGGCAGAGGGGCTCATGTTTGGCCACTCACCTTTTGTATGTCCTTTGGTACCTCCAGTGATTGGGAGGATGAGTATTTTAATCCTGATTTTTTTTTCCCCTCTGGTATACAAGAACTGCAATGGACGTGTACAGTGGTGACACAGGCTCAGTGAACTCTTTATATTGATGATGCTGGGTGCGTGTGGCTGACTTTAATCTATTGGATGAGGAAAATGCCGAGGAGGTGCTCTGTGGCACGTGGTGACTCTGGGAGGAGAAGCAGAGCCCCCAGATGGAGGGGGTAGCCATGGGCCAGTCCTTCCTCCAGCCCCCGTTGCTGGCTGGAAACAAAGGGGGAGATGAGGGGGTCGCAGTGGGGGAGGAATGAAGAGGATTTTTTAATCCTATAACTTGACCTGCTTATTAGTTAATAACTCAGCTAATCCGTAATCTGGGAAGCGGGGGAAACGCCAAGGTGGCTGGCTGAGCTCTCCTGGGGAGGAATGTGTTGGAGGGGCTGTCGAGGTGAGCGTGGGGAGCCCCCCCGGGAGCAGGTCCCTTTCCTCAGGGAGCCTGGGGAGGAGGAGGAGGGCGCGGGGGGCTGCCTGCCTGCAAGGGGTCCCCTGAGGCGGGGCAGGCCAAGGCCG
>VZSZ01011127.1:34914-45229 GCA_013398815.1 Ibidorhyncha struthersii | reverse complement strand
GATCACCTCCATCCCTTGCTGTGCTGTGGCCCCGACCCTCCTGGGGGTTATTGCGGTGGGAGCTGAGGTCTGCGCAGGGATGGAGGTGATCCTGATGGTCTGGAGTCGCATGGGTGCTCCATGGTCTCCTCGTGGTGTGGTGGCCAGGGCCCCCAGCTGTCCTCAGCTATGGCCCCCGTCTGGACGGAGCCCAGGAGCCCATGTCAGCTGGCCCGTGAGGTCTTGCCCCTCTCACCAAGGTGAGAAGAGCATCCAGGAGCAAGGGTTCAGCTCAGCCAGCCCATGCTCGCCCTCGGGAGGAGCTGGACCAGGGGACAACCATGGCGATGTTCTCCTCCTGCCCTACCCTTGCCCTCACCTTCAGAGTCTCCCTTGTCCTCGCCTTCAAGGTCTCCCTTGGCCTGGTCTTCAGGGTCTCCTTTGGCCTCGCCTTCAGGATCTCCCTTGCCCTCACCTTTAGGATTTCCCTCACCTTCAAGGTCTTTGGGTCAAGGTGTTCTGTGGAGCCACCATGCGCGATGTGGGGTGGACCCGCCTTTATGACTTGATTCTGGTGATAGGCAAAGGGACCAAGTGGGGTTTTTTTTTGCAATCAAGTGAGGTTTTTGGGGACGGAGTGGGATTTTTTTGGGGACCAGCCTTTTCTGTAGTGCCCACCTGACCCCCCCCAAGGAGGTCGGGCAGTGGTGCGGGGGGATCTGCCCCCCCTTCAGCAGGCACACAGAGGTGATTCGGGGCTCTAGGACAGCCCGACCCCATCGCTGCCGACTGTGATGCTGGTTGTGTAAGCGCAGGCTCCAGCGCTGCTCGAGCCGTGGGAGCTGTAGCCTAGATTTATTCGTTAGCCACGTTCATTAGCGGCAGTGTAGAAGAGGAAACCAAATCTTCTGCCGTTTGTCATAAAAATCTGAAGCCGGTCGCTCGCTGAAGTGCTGGTGATATAAGGACCGGCCCAGGCTGGACTCGGCGTGCTGACTGGCCACAGCGGCTCCGAACCGCAGCCTGGCAGATCCGTCGGCTGTGGGGGCCGATCCTGGGGGAAAAGTCTCCGGCCACGATGGCTAATTTGTAAACGAGCCGACGTGCTGAACTCTTCCTGGTGGCCAAGCAGCCGGCCCTTCCATCCAGGGTGGAAATTATTTCATCTCTTTTCTGCGCTCCTCAATACAAGCTTTTGCCCTAATTCCTGCCCTGGGATAATGCCAGGATCCGATGGGAGCATGAGCCGGGAGAGGCAAGCTCCATGCCAGGTGGTGAGGTGTCACCTCACCGGAGGTGTCCCCAGATCCAAACATTTTTGCTGGCTCCTGGTTTAATTCTGCAGCAATTATCGAGGATGAGCTTCAATTTTTCCCCCTTGGAGTGGGTTTTCTGTGCTCTGCTGTGTCCAGCCACATGCTTGAGCGTGCCGGACCCTTCCCAAGCAGTGCCAAACCTGATCCGAAGCCCTTCTGCCACCCCGGGGGGGGTGCTGCGGGGGCTCCCCATCCTGGTGACCGTCCTTGAGGAGGTGAGCGGCTTTATTTACTCTTTGGAGGAAGTGTGGAGCGAGCATTTGGCTTCATTGTGGGTTTCTCTTTGCATTCCCTCGGTGATAAACCTCCGTTTCCCCATCCATGGTGGGGTCGGGGCTTTGCCTGACGTGCCAGGGGGGCTTTGGGGTGACAGTGGGAACTGCTTTTTGGGGAGTGCCGAAGGGTGTTTCATTCTGCACGACCACGGGGCTGTGGCAGGTGGGGGGTGCTGGGCACCTCAGCGCATCCCCCCCCTCCCCGTCGTCGCGGCGTAATGCTCCGCAGCGATGCTGCCGTGTCATCCCGGCGATGCTCATCCTGCTGCGTAATGGGTAACGAGGGAGAGAGCCAAGCGGGGGGGGTGACTGCCAGAGGGGGAGCCCCTTTTTGCGTGGGTTTCACCCTGGGGTGAGACATTTTCCCATGTAAATCGCCACTGAGAGCCGTCCTTATCTCCGAAGCCAGGAGGAATAGGAAATTGCAGCCTGGCTCCTTCCAGCCGCCTTTGCGCTCTGGCGTCGCCTTCCCGGGAGACGCCGGGTGCTGCGACGGAATAAAATGGGCTATTCCTCAATTATATTTTTCTGGCTTCATCTTGCGTGCCGTGAGCCAGTCTTAAATACACGCGTTATCAACCAGGACGGGGTCAGGATGCTTCTCCAATGCCTGGTGGGCTGCTGCTTAGCCCAGAGGTGTCTCCCTATAAGTATATATTTATTCTCTTCCTTCTTGCATATCATTCCCACCCTCCCCGTGTCCGGCTGCTGAAATAATCCCGCATCACTGTATTCGACACCTCTGATACCTCGAAAGCCTGGGAGGTTTTGTCAGGATCTGCTTTTGGCTCTCTTTTTTTTATTTTAAAGGCAACTTATTTCAACCCTCCTCCTACCAAAAAATGACGCTCGAGGGATGTGGTTAAAGCAGTTTACAGAGGGGAGGAAATATGCAGAGGAAATTCTGAGCATCCTCTGAGTTACTCTGTCCTGGAGCCCTCAATCTGTGTGAGATTTTGAGGAGCAATCACAAAATCCATAGGATGCCCAGAGGACCACAAAGTCTGCAGGATGCTCACCTGGTAATTACTAATTGCTCTGACTATCTGGAAATTAAACCGCTCGTCACTCCGGAATTGCTGTTTTCAGTCTCTGCCTGGACAAGATGCGATGGAGGAGCAGCCTGGCAGCGCATCCGACGGGGATCGAGGATCATCAGAGGCGATGCTGGAGTCACAGGAGGCGAAACGAAACTCGTTAGTGGGAGCTGGACCAAGGGCGGTGGATCCATCAGCATCCGCAAACGAGCTTTGGGGACTGCGGAGCATCCCTTGCCCTGAGATGCTCCCGCCCTTCCTCCTCTCCCAAAAGCTGGCAACCCACAAACCAGGAGTGTGAGGTTGTTGGTTTTTTTTGCAGCACGACAGTGTTAATTACTCATGATGATCTGGGCTTGTTAATCAAACTTGGATGAGCTTCGAGGCGGCAGGTTTTCTTGATCGGATCTTGGAGCGTCACGGATAGACCAGCTCTGTCTCGGGAGGCTCTTGGCATCCGTCTTCACAGGAGTCCTGTCTCTCTCCGGAACCGCTCCCTGCTCCCAAAGGCAATTCCAGCAACGGCTGACATGGAAAATATCAATATTTTTAGCTGAGCTCCTTTCGGTGTGGTTTAATTGCGGAAAGAAGAGGAATTGCGGTCGTATGGCCCTTTCCTCGCAATATTTGAGTCAAATGTTTTCTTTCCTGGTCCCAAATCCCCTCCTTGGGCCTTTATCCCAATTGAAAAACTGAACAAAACCTGCAAACGGTCTATTTTAATTCCCCACCTCACCCCCACAACTCTTACCACCATCGGTAATAGTTTTATTCTATTATTTTTCTCCTGGGCTGTGTCTTTGGTGAAGGGGGGAGGAGGAGAGGCTTTCCCTGTGGGATGAGGCCGGGATGAGCACCCCTGCCATAGGGATTCCCCCGCCGGCTCTTCCCCCCTCTCTCCTTAAACCTTTGCTTAAGCCAGACCTCAAAAGTAGGGAGATTTCATTTAAAAAAAAAAGAGTAATTTGAGCTAAGAAATGAATTAAACTGGCCTTTGCGGCACACGGGGGTAGCTGCTGCCGTGCTGATGGAGGAGGAGGAGGAGGAAGAAGAGGCTGCTGCCTGCACAGGCAGAGGAGCTTCTCCCATGGAGAAATAAGATGAAAACTTCATTTTTCCAGCTGCCTTATCCCGTTCCCGGCTCCTCATCCTCATCCCCAGCCATCCCAGGGGGCAGTCCCTGGGGTGGGTGCCCCCTCCCCAGCTTCTTTTCCCCCAGCACGACGAGTTGGTCCTTTGTAAGAAACACAATTAATAGGAACCGTAGAATCGTTTAGGTTGAAAAAGACCTTTGAGATCATCGATGGATGATGGATCCACCCAGGGAAGGATCCCAGCTCCAGCCCCGGCCGGAGTTTGATGCTGCAGGTGGGGGTGTCCACCCGGACGCTGTTGCTGATTTTCCTCGCCGTGAGCACCCCAGGGAGAGGGTTTTTCAGTGATATTTTTAAAATTTGCTTTGGAGGGTATGAGAGAGATGGCAGAGACTCTCCTTGTTAATTATCGAGGCTGATGAAGTTGGCTGAACCCTGGGATGAGCAGCCCCCATAAGAGCCCGGCCGGGGACCACCCAGGCATGGAAACGGGGCTGTTTTGGGGTGATGGAGGTGGGAAAACAAGGCGGGGAGGTCAGGGACATGGTGGCAGCAATGCTCGAGCGGGTGTTTTCCGCCTCCGCTTATCCCCTGGGATCGCGTGCGGGATCGGTGTTGTTAAATCAGCTCCTGAATTGGGCTGACTCTTATGCTGCTTCAACAGCTGCTTTTTATTCCCCCGCCTTTAGCAACGGGATTAAGCAATTTACCTACAAACAAATACCCCCAAAAGCCGTATTTAAACCCAAGCCAGGCTGGGAAATCGCACCCTGCCTGGGGACTTCACCGCCGCCCCGGTGCTGCTGTGGCTTTGGCACCGGCACATCCTTTATGGGGGAGAAAAAGGGCACTGGGGCTTCTTTTTTAGGGGGAGAAGAAGGGCACCGGTGTTGCCTTTTGGGCTTTAAAGAGGCTGGAGGGGATGGGAGCCCAGCCCGGAGCTTCCCCTGGGTGCAGGCAGTGCCTCCTGCTGCCCCTTCGCCCCAAATTACATCCCAAGACCCTCCGCTCCCCCCCCGGGGCCGCCGTAGCCCGGGGTGCCGTAGGGGTGCCCTTGGCTGACATGCTTTTTTTCGAAGCCGGTTGTTCCGTTGCCATGAGAACGGCGGTTGGAGCGGAGGGAACACAAAGCGGAGAGGAGCTGGTACAAGCGGGTGGGTGCTGGGTTCCCCGGGGGGGGGAGTACAGAGCATCCCAGGCCCTGGGGACGGGGATGAGGGATGTGCCCTGGATTTGGTTCAAAAGCAGAAGCCGCTGGTGTTGCGGTGACCCGAAAGCATCGAGAGGATGAGGAGCGATGCTCACCAGTCTTCCCACCGCAGGGTCGGCTCCCCAGAATTCCTCGCCTGAGCCGGAGCTGAGCGTTTCCCAGCGTCCCATGGGCAAACTGCTGGTTTTGGAGGATGGGGGCTTTAACAAGGGGGCAGGAAAATGCCGGAGACTCTTCCAGCAAAATCCCGCGGGGGTTTATTCCCTCCTTATGGCTTGGATGGAGCCGCCGATCCGGTGTCGGGGATGAGTGGGTAACCCATGGCACATCCCATGGTCGTTTTAAGCTTTAGGTTTGTTTTTTTTAGTGAGGGAGTTAGTGGGAACACCAAGCTGCCGGCAAAGGTTATTTCATGGGTGAAGCGTGCGGTGGTCAGCCCTGCCGGGGCGGCGTGAGCTCCTTTCTTTATAAAAGTGCTGTTTCATTTTGTTTGGGGATTAATTTGGGGCTGAATCGGTTTAGAACAGAAGAGTTTGGTTGGAAGGGAGCTGCAGCCATCACCCTGCCCAAGCGCCTGACGGCTCTGGGGCTGGCCAAAAATTAAAGGATGTTATTAAATAATATTAAATAACCGCGCGCAGCTCCCTTCTGCAGACCAGACACAGGGAGGACTGGCTCGACTTGGAGATCGGAGGCTTTCTCTGGGGCGGGGAGGGCACGGATGGAGAGAAGCTGCTCTTGAGAGCCAGAGAACCCCAGACTGGTGGGGGTCGGAAGGGACCTCTGGAGCCCATCTCGTCCGTCCCTCGGCCAGAGCAGGGTCACCCAGAGCAGGGTCGCACAGGATCACGTCCAGGTGGGTTTGGATCTCTCCAGAGAAGGAGACTCCACAGCCTCTCTGGGCAGCCTGTGCCAGTGCTCTGCCACCCTCAGAGTAAAGAAGTTTTCCCTGATGTTCAGACGGAATGTCCCGTGTTCCCGTTTGTGCCCGTCGCCCNCCCCTTGTCCTGTGGCTGGGGTCCAGCAGAAAGGGTTCAGCCCCATCCTTTTGCCACCCGCCCTTTAGATATTGATAAGCATTGATGAGACCTCCTCTCAGCCTTCTCCTGTCCAGGCTGAACACCCCCAGGTCCCTCAGCCTTTCCTCAGCAGAGAGATGCTCCAGTCCCTGAGCATCTCCGTAGCCTCCGCTGGACTCTCTCCAGTAGCTCCTTGTCTCGCTTGAACCGGGGAGCCCAGAAGGGGACACAGCGCTCCAGATGTGCCCCCCTCAGGGCAGAGCAGAGGGGGAGGATGACCTCCCTCCACCTGCTGGCCACGCTCTTCTTGGTGCCCCCCAGGACGCCATTGGCCTTCTTGGCCACCAGGGCACATTGCTGCCTCGTGGCCATCCCGTTGTCCCCCGGGACTCCCAGGTCCCTTTCCACAGAGCTGCTCTCCAGCGGGTCACCCCTAACCCGGACCGGTCCATGGGGTTATCCCTCCCCACACGCAGTACCCCACACTTGCCCGTGTTGAACTTGATGAGGTTCCTCTCCACCCAACTCTCCAGCCTGTCCGGGTCACGCTGGACGGTGGCACAGCCCTCCGGTGTGTCAGCCACCCCTCCCAGTCTTGTGTCATCAGCAAACCGTGCTCTGGGGACACTGTCCCCTCCTACAGGTCATCGATGAGTATGTTGAACGAGACCAGACGCAGTACTGGCCCCTGGGGAACACTACTAGTTACCATTCCTGGTTATCCCGAGTGATGCTGCCTTATCTGAAATGCCGTTACAGCTTCTTGCTTTCCCCGCAGGAAGGCGCTGAGCCCGCCGGCAGCTCCGGTGGCCGGCTCTCCATGCGAACCACGGCCAAATGGATGCGATTGCGAGCGCCGGCCTCAAGAGGAAGTGTGAGGATGTGGACGTGGGCTCGCCGGGCTCCAACTCGGATGACGAGATCTCCAACAGTGACAGCGCCGATAGCTGCGACAGCGTCAACCCCTCCAGCTCCACCGGCTTCATACGTGAGTGGTCAGGGATGGTCACCGGCCGTGTCCCCAGCCTCTGGGCGCCTCTGCCATTGAGGATGGGGCACCTGGATGTGGGGTTGGCTCTGTCCTTCTCCTGGACGTTGGGCTGGCTCTGTCCTTCCCCTGGACATGGGGGTGGCTCCGCTCTTCCCCTCTTCATCCCTTATAGCCCATTTGGGGTGACAATCAGAGATCTGCTCACCTGTCCCATGGGTACAGGTTGTGCCAGACCCCAGGGAATTTCAAATATTAGTCCCCAGGTTGGTTGTCCGAGGTCCATCCTGGACCTTTTCTATTCCCCTCCTGGCATTTGCCCCTGCTGAAATATTTTGGCGGCTGAACGGGGTGACGATGGTGTAGGGGTGTGTGGGAATCAGTGGGGTTGATCTCGGTGGCATCGGAAGTAAGAACGCAGCCGTCACCCAAAGCCAGCTCAGGGCCACCAGCACGAGCCCGATATGCTCCTGGGAGCCCGAGGGCTCAGGGCCTTGCAGAAAAGCCTCTTTCCAGTGGGGCAGGAGGTCTCTGTGGGAATCTCGAAGGGGTTTTTTGCTCTTAACAGCCCCTCTGTGGCTTCTCCCCCCCGCAGCCACCTCCATCCTGAAGCGGCAGAAGCAGCTTCGCAGGAAGAATGTCCGCTTCGACCAAGTGACCGTCTACTACTTCGCCCGACGCCAGGGATTCACCAGCGTCCCCAGCCAGGGCGGCAGCTCCCTGGGCATGGCCCAACGCCACAACTCCGTCCGCCGCTACACGCTCTGCGAGTTCGCCCAGGAGCAGGAGGTGAATCACCGGGAGATCCTACGGGAGCACCTCAAGGAAGAGAAACTCCACGCCAAGAAAATGAAGGTATTGCTGGGGAAGCAGGGTGTCACTGGTCAATTCCCGGCTGGGAATCACCTCCCTGAGCTTCGGTGGAGCCAGGTCAGAGGAGAGAGATCCAGGCTGCTATTTCATACTGACTGGGGAAGGATTTATCATCGCCTCAACTTTTCCTTTTTATTTCTTTTACCTCTTTTTTGTGTTGCTGCTGCACCCGCATGTGGGGCCGGCTGGGCAGCGTCAGCCTGTGCTGGGTTGAAAGCTGTCGGCTAAACCTCGTCAGGTCTGTGCCAGTAGAAATTCCAGTCTGGGAGGAGGCAGTTGGGCTGTGTTTTGGGGGAATGAGACAGGGAATGATGAGGATCTCAGGTGGCTCTGCCTGTTTTCCAACCGGTCCCCAGTTTGCCGCTGCCGGGTCTGCGCCCTCAGGCATTGCCTGGAGGGTGGGCTCCGCTCAGCAGGATGCTCCGCAGGGCCTTCGATCGGCTCCTGCTGCCGTGACAGCCTGCTTTGGCCAAAGGGACACAAATTCAGGCAGTCACCTTTTTATTTTCTTTATTTTTTAATAATTTAAGCATAGTCTTTTCCACCAGCTCCTCAGCAGGCTGCGGACCCCTCCGTACACCGCCTCTGCAGGTGCTGGCTTTCAGAGGGCTGGGGACCCCCATTTATCCTCAGTGCCAAGATTTGGGGGTATCGGAGTGCGTGGGGGCGAAAGGAGGTTGAAGGACCAGAGCAGGGAGGTGAAGGCGTGTTGCAGGATTCGGCTCTGGCCCCGCCATTGCTTTCAAACCTCGTTTTACCCGGGGGGTGGATGCTGTGCAGCTCTGCTGCTGCCACCACTCTCCCTGGCCCCTGATATTTTAAGCAGTGGCGACCTCCTTTTATCTTGCTATTTGCAGGGCGCCATAGCGGAGGAAAGACAGGAAAGGGATTCTCTGCTCTGAATTCTTTCATTATTTAAATTTGCCCCCCCTTCCTTCTCCTATAAATGGCCACAGGCTCTTCCACGGTGTGACCTGGGGGAAAATCGCACAGAGACGGCTCTGTGCAGGGCTCAGCTCGCTGTGCCGGACCCTGCTTGCTGCTGGGAGGCCACAGGGAAGGCTCTGAGCCGGGTGGCGGGTGGTCGGTGGGGGACCAGGGGCCAGATGGAGGGATGTACATCCTTCCTCCTGCCTCATCGCCGGGGTTCGGCATCCCCCCGCCACTGACTCTACCCCACCATCCCGCAGCTCACCAAGAACGGCACGGTGGAGTCGGAGGAGGCGGACGGCCTGACGCTGGAGGACGTCTCGGACGACGACATCGACGTGGAGAACGTGGAGGTGGACGACTATTTCTTTCTGCAGCCGCTGCCCACCAAACGCCGCCGAGCTTTGCTGCGAGCCTCCGGCGTTCACCGCATCGATGCCGAGGAGAAGCAGGAGCTGCGGGCTATCCGCCTGTCCCGGGAGGAGTGCGGCTGCGACTGCCGCCTCTACTGCGACCCGGAGGCCTGCGCCTGCAGCCAGGCGGGGATTAAATGCCAGGTGAGTCAGGGAAGGAGATGCCGGCGGCGAAACCGGGTTGCCGGGGCTCGTCCTGGTGCCAGTGTGCCTGTGCTCTCCTCGGGTGCTGGCTGATCCTGGAGGGATCAAAGTGCAGCTCCAGCCTTGTTTTGGGGGAAAAACTACCCCCAGTGTCAATTCCCGACATCAGGCAGCGCCGGGGTGGATTTTAGGCTCTGGGGAGGGATTCTCTGGGATCCTGGAGCTGCCACATCTCCGTCTCCCTGCCAGGTGGATCGCATGTCCTTCCCCTGCGGCTGCTCCCGGGACGGTTGTGGTAACATGGCTGGTCGGATCGAATTCAATCCCATCCGGGTGCGGACTCACTACCTCCACACCATCATGAAGCTGGAGCTGGAGAACAAGCGTCAGGGCGGGCGGCCACCGGCACCGGAGGAGGAGGCGGCCGCTGCTCACAGCTCTGCTGGCGACTGGCTGGGGCCGCAGCCGGCCGAAACGCAGGACTTCCAGGAGTTCATGGCGGAGAATGAGACCGCCGTCATGCACCTGCAAACGGCGGAGGAGTTGGAGAGGCTGAAGGCTGAGGAAGACTCCAGCAACGGCTCCAGTGTGGAGAGCTTGGGCGTTTGCATCCTGGAGGAGCCCCTGGCCGTGACGGAGGGTTTGTGCCCGGGTCTCGCCGCCCCCATCCTCATCCAAGCCCAGTTACCTCCGGGCTCGTCCGTCCTCTGCTTCGCCGACGGCTCGGAGCAGGCAGCTTCAGCGGTGGGCGACCAACCCTACTTGAACGATGGGCCTGTGGTTTACTACCAGGTGGAGCAGAGGCCGGTGCTGGGCGCCAAGGGCGAGAGCAGCCCAGCGGAGCCGCCGGCATCGTCCTCCTGCCCAGGCGAGAAAGACCTCGGCGTCCTCCCCGTCCCTGTGGTGACTTGCAGCCGAGCTGCCGCCACCGCTCCGAGCAAAGGGGAAGCATCCAAAAATCCTCCCTCGTCCCCGGAGGCTGCCCCATCCTCCGAGGGCTGCCGAGCGGTGGCTGCTCCCCGCTGCCCCTGCTCCCC
>VZSZ01011127.1:5409-20980 GCA_013398815.1 Ibidorhyncha struthersii | reverse complement strand
GATCCCTGGGGGTCCCCTGGGTGTGCTGGGGGGGGATCCCCGCCTTGAGTTATCCCTGGGGGGTCCCTTGCATGTGCTGGGGGTGGGGAAATCCTCCCTCAAGTGATCCCTGGGGGATCCCTCCCCATTGAGTGGTTCCTGATCGGCCCCCTCAGTTGATCCCTGGGGGGTCCTTTGCATGTGCTGGGGGGGCGGCGGTTCCTCCCTTACATGATCCCTGGGGGATCCTCTGGGTGCGCTGCAGGATCCCCGGGTCAGTTTTGCAAGGGGGTGCCATGGAGCTGCTGCCCCCAGCACCCCGAGCGCTGACCCCTCCCCATCACTGGGGCTCAGGGACCCCCATGAGCCCGGGCTCACTGTGTGCTTGGTGACCTTGGGAGGGGTCTCCTGGCTCTCCAAGGACAGCGCTCCTCGCCCCACCAAAGCCACTGGTGGCCCGGGGTCGGCTGCCCCCAACTCATCCTCTGCCTTCCTCCCTGAGGGCCAGTCAGACATTAATCCTCCAGCGCGGGACCCTGCCCTGGGGGTTCGGGATGAAACTGTCCCAGGTAGCCCCAACCTTGTCCCTTGCACATGTGAGGGCTCAATGGTGTTTATATATGAACTTCATAGCTGGGCTTGGGGGTGCGACGAGAGGACGGCTCTTAAAGCCTTGGCTCACTTGGCAGCTGCGCCAGGGAGCTCTGCCTGCCCAGGCTCAGTGATCCAGGACACGCATTTCGTGCACTGTTATTGCTGCAGAGCCACAGCTGCGCGTCCCCAGGGTCCAAACTCTTGTCGCCTGCCTCGGGTCATTGCGGTGGAGAGGATGAGGCCAGCCCGTGGCGGTGGCTCCCGGTGCAGTTCTGCCGGCTGTCTGATGCCAGGCCGAGCTCAGCGAAGGTCAGCGTGACCCTGGCAGGGATTCACGTACCTTGTCTCAGCCTCACCCTCTGGAGGTGCAGTCCTCAACCAAAGTCCACACATGACTACAATCCAGAGATTTCAGAGGGGGAGGGATATATAATGTCTCCTGGAGTGAGCGCAGTGAGCGTTGTTAGACGGGCAGGGGGAACCGTCAAACCAGCCCTTGAGCACGGGAGTTTGTTGGGAGAGCGGGACGCTGTGGTTGGCGATGAGATAACGGCTCCATGTTCGATGCGGGACAGGCTTGGAGCATCCAGGGCAATACGTGGTGGCCCCACAGCTCAGCCTCACTGTTTAACTTCATATTTTTTTTACCCCACTTTTCAGGACTTGTTAACCAAGGTTTCCACAGTGTCAGGTGCTGCTTTGTGTTTTTTGAGGGCTTTTTTAATTGCCAAGCCTCATGGCTGCTGCTAGAATAGAGCTTTTCACTCAGTTTTATTTATTACATGTTGTGAAAATACTTGAAGCCTCAGGTGTGCCCCTCTCCACACTTATAGAGCAGTGGGGAGCAGCCGCAGGGGCTGGCTCCTAATTCCAGGAGCCTTCAGATCAAGCAGGCTGGGGAAGAGAGCTGCTCCTTCCTCCCAGGTTGTTTTTTCCCAGGTGTTGTCCTCCCTCTGTAGAAATAAATACATCATGCTATGTCTTTCTAGAAGGAGAGCGTGCTCCGGTGAGCAGTGCGATCTCGTTCCCCTGTGCCCTGGCTCCTGCATCCAGGGCATGTCCCAGCTCAGGTGGAGTGAGCAAGCGAGCGACCCTGGGTGAACAATTAGCAGGGAACGAGCTTGTCCAACCCATTTAGGAGTCAGCAGAGTGACCTGCCTTGGCACAGCTGAGTGGGGACCTCAGCGATGGGAGCGAAGCCAATGTCACAGCCTTTTCTTCACCTGTTTTTATCATCTCTGGTCATCAGCAGGAGTGTGGGCGAGAGAGCGAGGAGGAATCCTGTGGGGAGAAATGCTGCTGCCCAGGACTCTCCACCAGGTCCGTGCGGAGGAAAAGGTTTTTCCAGGGCTGGGACCTGGCGGTGCCGGGGCTGGCAGAGCAGTGTAGGCGTGTGGAAATCAGGCAAGGGGGTGACCTGATTGTGCTGGCAAGGAGTTACCCCTGTTGGGACGACGAGAGATTAACCAGGTTGTCTGCCCCGGTTTTGGTAGGTGTGTTGCACTCAGGGCCACCCCTGTGTGATTTGTATAACATGAGCTGCAAGAAATGGGGTCGGGTTTTTGGTGTGACCGTGTAAAGGGCTGCCTGGTGTGGCCAGCCCATGGGAGTGCCTGCATATGAACAAAATACCGTGCTAAAGAGATGTGGGCCCCAAAACCGCTCTAAAAGAGTTAACAATCGCGGCGTGCCCCACAAGAACCAGAGTTCAAAGCCTGACATCAAATGCAGAAATCTCAATCACAGGAACCGCTCCCAGCGTGAGACAAGACTTGTCTAGCAAACCCCCATGTCTCCGTGCTGAGGATGAGCAAGCAGCCGTCGGCTCCTTGGCTTTCCCCTTGTCGGCTTTGCTGCCTTTCTGGCTGTCAAGAAGAAAAGACCCGTTGGACTGAGGCTTGTATTTTCATCAGCGAAAAGGGAGGGTGTAGATGGAAGAATGATCCGTTGTTTGCTCTGTGGGTATTGAAGGTCTAGACAACAACGCTAGTGTCTTTGCTTTTTTGATTAGAGCAGCCTCATGATATTCTGCTCTTGGCTTTTTGTCTTATTCCAAGGAATATTCTTCCTGGGAAGGCGGCTGACTTGCCTGAGGTTGAATATGGTCTATAAAGTGAAACCCAGCAATGGCTACAGTGAGTGTTTACCTCCAGGAGGCAGAACGTGGCCTGGTGATCCCATGGCTGGTGTTGAGGGATTGCTTGAAGATCATAGAATCACAGAATGGTTAGAGCTGGAAGGGATGGTAAAGCTCATCTTATTCCAACACTCTGCCCTGGGCAGGGACACCTGCCCCCAGCCCAGGTTGCTCCAAGCCCTGTCCAACCTGGCCTTGAACACCTCCAGGGATGGGGCAGCCACAGCTTCTCGGGGCAACCTGCCCCAGGGGCTCACCGCCCTCACAGGCAACAATTTCCTCCTCATATCTCATCTAAATCTCCCCTCTTCCAGGGTAAAACCGCTCCCCCTTTTCCTATGGCTCCCCTCCCTGACCAAGAGTCCCTCCCCAGCTCTCCTGGAGCCCCTTTAGGCACTGGAAGGGGCTCGGAGGTCTCCCCGGAGCCTTCTCTTCTCCAGGCTGAACCCCCCCAACTCTCCCAGCCTGTCCTCCCAGCAGAGGGGCTCCAGCCCTCGCAGCATCTCCAGGGCCTCCTCTGGCCCCGCTCCAGCAGCTCCGTGTCCTTCTGCTGTTGGGACCCCCTGAGCTGGAGGCAGCACTGCAGGGGGGTCTCCCCCGAGCGCAGCAGAGGGGCACAATCCCCTCCCTCGCCCTGCTGGCCACGCTGCTGGGGATGCAGCCCAGGTTGCTGGTGGCTTTCTAGGCTGCCAGCACACATTGCTGGCTCACGTTGAGTTTCTCATCCACCAACACCCCCAAGTCTTTCTCCTCAGGGCTGCTCTCCATCCATTCTCCGCCCAGCCTGGATTTGTGCTTGGGATTGCCCCGACCCATGTGCAGGACCTTGCACTTGGCCTTGTTCAACCTCATGAGGTTCACACAGGCACACCTCTCCAGCCTGTCCCGGTCCCTCTAGATGGGTCCCTCCCCTCCAGCGTGTCAACTGCTCCACACAACTTGGGGTCATCGGCAACTTGCTGCGGGTGCACTCCATCCCACTGTCCATGTCACCAACAAAGACATTAAACAGCGCTGGTCCCAGTACCAACCCCTGAGGAACGCCACTCATCACTGGTCGCCACTTGGGCATCGAGCTGTTGACCGGAACTCTGTGAGTGCAGCCACCCAGCCAGTTCCTTATCCATCCATCAAATCCATGTCTGTCCAGTTTGAGACAAGGATGTCGTGCGGGAGGGACAGTGTCAAACACTTTGCACAAATCCAGGTAGATGACATCATGATGTCACAGCGGTTACGGGTAGAAGGAGCGATAAATCCCAACCTTTTTTATTCTGCAATTTCTTTATCTTCTAATTTCTTCCGTGTTGAGAGCAGCAGCAGGGTGTCACTCTTCTTGTAGAAAAGCACCCACGCGGGGAGTCAGAGTGGACAAAAACCATCCCTCAGAGGCGTTTTCACCGTCTTTTGACAGCTCTCTGGTTCCCAGCTTGGCTGGAAGTCTGTGAGGCCACACGGGCGAAATATTCACATCTGGCTACAGCCGGTGGCTGCTCTTATTGAAGCTCTGTGGGAGAAGGATCTGTGGGCAGCATTTCCAACCCGGCACGCGTGGGAAAGCCGTCCCTGCATCAGGTCGTGAATGGGCGCGTCATGAGCTCAGCGGCTGCCAGCGGAGATAGGGGAACCAAATTCACTCCCGCCCAAGCTGGGATGTGTTTTGCAAGGAGATATTTAGGTCAGTCTCGCACCGTAACGAATGTTCGCCATGTGATCTTCTTCCTCTTCGCCTTTCTTAACGGAGTGAGTGTTTCCTGGGACTTGCTGCCATGGTAAGCACTGTTCCTCCTGAAGGAATTAGATTTGGGGGAAAAGATGGCTCTCTGCTAAACTTTAGCTTTTTTTTTTTTTTAATGAAAGCCCTCAGGCTTAGTGCTTTAGAAAGGAGCCTGTAATGAAAGAAAATAGAGTGTGTGACAGATAAAAGTTTCCCTCCAGCCTTGAGGTTGTCCCCGTCCAAGCGGGAGCTGCTGGAGGGAGCAGTCTCGGGCAGAGGCGCCGTTGCTGTGGAGGCTGGAGAGGTGGTACTTGTCCTCTCCGTGGACCGAGGTGGCAGGAGGTATTGACTCACCATTTCTCCCCACAGCATGTAGCGCTTTGGTGGCAATTAAACCCTGGAAGGGGCAGGGGCTGTTTGGGGCCCCGATGTGTTTAAGATTGTGGTGTCACAGCTCTCCGCGGTGGCATCTGGTGTCTCGCTTCCTTCCAAGTCGTGCTCGAGGAGCAGAAAAATAAGTGGGATGGGAAATCTTACAGTCTAGATTATTTGCAAAGTGGCGGAATAAGCAGACTCCTGACCCGAGCGCTGTGCCTGGGCAGGTTCGTTGGCAGGTGTGAGCGGCAAGTAGGATGGAGCTGAGAGATGCTGGAGTGTGCTCGATTCGTCCTACTGCCCTGGAGTCGACACTTGAACATCTTGAGTATATTTGGATAGATAAATAACAATGCTGGTCCTGCCTACAAGAAACGGTATCACTCCAGCCCTGCCTGAAGTAACCCTCTCTGGATTATTTTAGCATGCCTGGCTTGGTTACAAACCACCTTTGGAGCTGGTTATGGAACCAGGGAATTCATTTTTGAAAACCTACAATTGGTTCAAATCACTTAAAATGAAGTCCTGGCTAATGGTTTCCTTTTATGTCTTCACTGAACCAATATTGCCTTGTTATAAGGAGATCTCCTGTTAATATACAACGGGCTTTGAGGGAGATTAAGTGCTTTACATACCAAACGTATATACTGTTGGCACTTTGGCTTGTCCTTGAGGGGTTTGAGGGGCTGACCTTTTAAAGCCCAGAGGATGGCAGCTTCATCCGCAGTCCCGCACCAGATCCCAGTTCCTTTCTGCGTGGTTGATTTAAAAATACATCATGATGAAAGAGTTACATCGTGCCCTTAAAAAAAACTTCAGATGCCCTGTAAAGGGTGCGGTGTAGATGTAATAACCGTGCCTGGAAGGGGAGGGATGGTATGTAATTTTTACACATAAAGGAAATTCCACTCTTATTTCCTTAGCTGGAGTTTCACAACAGGCGCTGTCCTAAGCCTGGCCGCTTGCAAACACTTGTGTTGCCTTGGTTAGCCTGGTCGGTCCACTCACCCCTTCTTTGCGTTGTTGCAACAGGAGTTTCCAAGCAAGTCCCGGACAAAACACTCCTCTCCTGGCCCTGCAAGGACCTTCAGAGCTGGAAAAGGGATGGGGAAATAAATCTGTCCCTGCCAGGAGCTGTTGGTTCGGTCGGCTCTCTTGTGGGTTTTTATTCTTCTACTTGACAGGGTTTTTTTTTTCCCCCTCTCCTTTACAGCCAAGGTGGCCAGTCTAAACCAGTTTCCAGGCCACCGGAAGGGTTCCACCATGGGGGACTCCGACACGGACCAGAAGGCATCCTACGGTAAGGCTCACTTCATGGCACAGCGGATTTGCTCTCCTACATCCACCTTCCATTTAATTAATCCCTTTGTCCTGCCAAACCCACCCCAAGGATTCGCTGTGCCCGTTTACCGCCCCGTACACTTCATTATCATAGTGGACACAAACCTTTGCGTTTTTGAGATGACGCCAGGAGGAGATTTACAGTTCCTGGGGCTCAGTCAGCCTTGTTTAACAAGATGAACAAGCCAGTCTTGTGCAGACGGATCTCTCTCCTGCCCGTACACACACAGGTCGTTCTAAATCCCTTATGTAAACGGGTCCGTCGGCAGGGCAGGCGGCCCTGCGAGGTGTTTGGGAGGCAGGGAAAAAGGAGGAGCAATCAACTTCCATTTACTCTGATGACGCAATAGGAAAGTTGGTAAAAGAGCCGGCCTTGGTTTTAGTCCGCCTCTTACGCAGGCTGGGCGCTGGGGACACATGCTGCTCTTCAGCTCTTAGAGCAAAATGCCACGTAGGGAGAGCAAGAGTGAGTATTGGCTCGGTTTGGGAGAAGGGGCTTTTTGCTGAAGGTGGGCAGGGGAGGAATCGGGGGGTATGACGAGTTTTAACATGTAATCCATGAGAATGCGCATTTTCTTGCTGGAGTAGCCCTGCGCACCTTCCTCACGGGTTAAATTTGGAAACTGTCCTGAAAATTCATCAAGGCTGGCTCTGCCGCCTGCCTATCATGCTTTAGGAGAAGGGAAAGTTGTCAGGCGGGCTCCTGACTGTCACTTGCTTCCAAACAAGTGCTGCATTGTGCTTTCCCTGCAGTCTGCGGGGGAGCAGGGTCCTTCCAGGACTAAACTTCTCGCAGAGGGTCTGTTCAACCCGGAGAGTTTGGAGTAATGCTCTCTGCAGTGGAACAAAAAAAGCCACGGGTTTCTCTTGGATCTGTCTTGTTTGGTCCCAGTTAATCATTACGATAATGCTGCGGGACTGCTATTACATCGCACAGTGCCCCGTGACAGCTTTTTTTAAAATTAATCTGAATAAATAAACTGCCAGCTAGCCGGCCTCCTCTCACCGTGTGGGAGGGGGAGAGCTCGGGCAAGGCAGCCTGGTCTCCTAGGGTGGGTTTACAGCAGGGCATATTATTTTCATTTGATTGTCTCTTAGTAGCCTAATGAGCATTGGCTCTGAGGGCAGAACACGCTCATTGTTGCTCTGCCCGTCGGTCTTGCCAGGCCTCTGCTGGGTTTTTCTGTGTTTCCAGGGACCCTCACTCACTCCTCCTTTCCTTTCCTACTTCTCTTTCCCCCCTGCAGAAGATGCCTCTGGGGACCACGGGGAGGTCGTCAGCACCATTTCCAGCAGCATGAACCCCCTGCAGCCTCCAGACGCCTCCTCGGAGGAGCCTTTTACCACCTACTTCGACAGCAAGATCCCAATTCCCGAAGATGAAACAGTGAGTGCGGCTGAGCCCTTCTCCCCTCGTTCCGACAGGAAAATCTAATCGGAAAAACCTGCGAGCTCTCGGTACCCACTCGAGTCATTCCCTTGGGTGCCAGTTCCCCTTCTTGCCCAGACTGGGGAGGGCGACTGTGCTGCTGGATGGAGATCTGGAGGAGAAGAGGGTGCGGGATCTCCTGTGCTTGCTGTGGAGTTAATGATTCATCACTCAGGATTTGTCTCCCAGAAAGATCTGCTTAAGAGCAGAGACATGCCTCGTAGCCCCAGGGGAAGGGACCTTGGTTCTTTGTTCCCTTATCAAGGAAGGGGAGCAAGAGCGCTTTGCTGGCCTTTGGGACAGCCTTGTCCCCTTTGCAGCAGTGCATAGGTGCCCTCTTTGCTTTTGGTTAAGCAGCAAGGCAGCATTTTTGGGAGGATTCACCCCCCACCCAGTTTACACTGTGTGTCCTTGGCTGTCCCAGAGTCTGGTCCTAAACTAAAGAGTTTAGGACCAGAGATTGCTGGAGAGTTTAGGATTGGATGAAAGAAAAGGCTGATCTGGTCAGTGCCGCTTTCTGCTGTGGCAGCAAAGAAATTAAATTCAAACCCTGGTTGTCTCTTGCTATTTTTTATGCCTGATAGATGGGGTGGTTCGTGGGGATGACGCGTCTCCTGCCTTAGGAGAGGGCTCCACTGCAGGGCTGACAGCTGACGTCTCGATCCTCTCTCCCCTTCAATAGCACTCCTGCTTTAGTTTCCGCAAGCTCTGGGCGTTCACGGGGCCAGGCTTTCTGATGAGCATTGCCTACCTGGATCCCGGCAACATCGAGTCGGATTTACAGTCCGGGGCTGTCGCAGGATTTAAGGTCAGTGCAGAATCCTACAGATTAAGCACTGTAAACTGTGCAAACCGTGTGCCTATCTGTAGTTTAGGGCAGGAGTCCTGATAGTGTTGTTGCTGCTGCTGAGCTGGAAACACCCCAGAGAAGGAGAAGGGGAGCGTGAGGCTCTCATATGCCCTCTCTGGCAGCGATTCCTGGCTTTATATGCATTTCGATCCTTCATGTGTCAGCTCTGGGCACATAAACCCACCTCCGAATGTCAATAATTTGTATTTTAAAAGGTCTCTGATTCCTAAAGGCGCATGCAGGGCACAGCCATCCTAGGGGACCCGGGACCTTGTTCATAGCCATCGTTTCTTGCTGCCCCAACACACCCACTGCTGCCTTCGTGTCTCCTTCAGCTGCTCTGGGTCCTGATGCTGGCGACGATCATCGGGCTGCTCTTGCAGCGGCTGGCTGCGAGGCTGGGGGTGGTGACAGGGCTGCACCTCGCCGAAGTCTGCAACCGGCAGTACCAGAAGGTGGGTGACATCCCAATCCTCGGCAGTACAGAGGGGCTCTTCGGATCGTCCCATGGGCCTGGGTTGGTGTGGTTCTGTCAGCTGGGGCTGGCAGGTCGCAGGGGACTCATGAAGTGTCACTGCTGCCCGTTAAGTGCCAAATCCTCCTCAGGAGAAAGTGTTCCAGTTGCTGAAATGTATTTTCATCATCACATCTTGCTTTACTGTCCAAGAAGCTGGGGGATTAAGTTGATTTCTTCTGCTTTGGCTCACAGTTGGAAAAAAAGCAGACTTAGAGGAAGATTTTAATTGTAGCCCTAATGTAGCAGCAGCGAAGGGTTCGTTAAGAACCTGGGCTGTTAGGAGAGCAGATGGGGGACACTTCAGGTCCCACTGGTGTCTTCCAAACCTTTGAAAAAGGAAAGCACAAGGAGGGAGGTAGGGTGAACGTCCTGGCATTTGCCAGTGAATTGCAGACAGAGTCAGGAATAAAACCCAGGAATTCAGCTTTTCTGTTTGGACTGCTGCCTCACAAAGTTGAAATACTTTTTGCTTAAATAAGCTCAAGGAATTATCAGCAGAGAAGTGTCCCTTTAGAACAAGACCATTCCATGGCTGTTACATTTCCCTGCTTAAGAAATCTTCACGGCTTGTGTAAGAAAGGGCTCTGCGTCTCGTTCAGCTGAAGATGAGTGAGGCTGTGCTTTGGGAAAGGGCCGTGGGGAATTTGGTGATGTCCCCAACTCTGTGCAGTCTGGTGTTTCTCATCCCACACCTGAGACTTTGTCATGGGTCTGACTGTGTGAAATATCTTCGGATGCTCATTTCCAGTGCCTCGGTACACAGAAACATCCAGTTCCTCTCTCGCAACAAGCAAAATGTATTGAGGCAAGTAATTTAGATTATATTAGTGACCCGGGAACCTCCTCCGGTGATTGCTAGAGGTAACCTGGATTTCTGCTCTGGACCAGCCATGAAGTGGCAATCGCCAATATGTTTTCCACACCAGGGCCGGGGAAAGGAGATGCACAATGACCACAACCCTGTGCTTGTCTAGGAAATTAAAGGGAGAAGACATTTTCCCTCTTTTTAATGGCGTTGGATATTTCTTTACCTCTAGGTTCCTCGGATTATCCTGTGGTTGATGGTTGAACTTGCTATCATTGGATCCGATATGCAAGAAGTCATTGGCTCGGCGATTGCTATTAACCTCCTGTCTGTGGGGAAGTAAGTTGGGTTTGTCGTCAGAGGGCAGCAGGAAATGAGTACTCCCCTCTAGGATTAAGAAAGTGACACCACGTGTGCCAAGACTAATTTATTTCTTATAAATCTCCTGAAATAAGCTCTTTGTAGGGGGGTGGTTCATCTAGGCTGTGCTAGCTCTTTTAGATGACTCAGCCTTCAGTGCCTGTTGCTTTTTTTTTTGCTGTAAGGAGAACTGTGGGTTCTGGCTTTTATTTTAGCTGTAACGGATACATGCCAAAATCGGGCTGCAGCTTTCATGGCAAATTTTATATTCCTGATAAAGGACTCCCAGAAAGATGTCCTCTTGGGCCAGGAATATTGGAAATATAAACGTAACAGGAAGCTACAATTTTGTACTAAGTAGGTATTCAAAGTCTTGCTCACTTCTGTCATTCTCAGTGTGGACGTGGGATTTGCTGTTGAGATTCGGGGAGAGAGCTCTTATCTGAGCTCTTTGTGCAGAAAACAAACCTACAGTCCCTTGCCCTGTGCAGCCAAACGTCTTGTCAGACTGCAAACAAACCCTTGGGGTTCCATCCCAAAATAAGTGCCCTAAATAAAAAGAGATTTTGGACTTTGAAGTGTCGTTGTGGTCAAAGTGTTTTGTAAGCTGATGTCTGCTCGTGCTCATCTCCCGCAGGGTCCCGCTGTGGGGTGGCGTGCTCATCACCATTGCCGACACGTTCGTGTTTCTCTTCCTGGACAAATATGGTAATTTCTCCTCCTGAATTCTGGAAACTAAATCTGAGATTCAGCTTTTCTCAATTTGCTGATGGTTCTTTTTCTTCTCACAGGCTTGCGAAAACTGGAAGCGTTCTTTGGTTTCCTGATTACCATCATGGCTCTAACGTTTGGATACGAGGTACCTTCACCACTTCTCCCTGCCTTTCCACCAGCGCTGCTCGGTGACACATTCCCTCTGCCCCCACCACTACTCCTGTCCCTGACCAGCACCAAAACGGGGGGTTGGACATTTAAAATCAAGGACATTTGAAGCTGCGTCCGTGTTTCCGATGTGTGGCCGTCATCTGGCTCATATCCCAGCCACACGCGGGCTGTACTGACCGCTGCCGCTCCGGTGCGGAGACCGGCACGTACTGTTCAATGCAGCATCCCCAGTTGTATTAAACAGCAGACAATTGCACATTGTGGTTTTGCTTTTTGCCAAAGCGGCCACATTTTGGCTTTCAAGTATCTTCAAACAGGCAGCCTAAGCGGCTGCGTGACGTGCGTCGCGCTAGGAATATCCGTGTTTCTTTTGTTTCTGTGCCCAGTATATCACTGTAAAACCCGACCAGGAGAAGCTGCTACAGGGGCTGTTCATCCCGTACTGCCAGAACTGCGGCACGGCCCAGCTGGAGCAAGCGGTAGGCATCGTGGGCGCTGTTATCATGCCGCACAACATGTACCTGCACTCTGCCTTGGTCAAGGTAAGAGGCTGCGTTGGGTAGTGGGAGGTGTCCCTGCCCATGGCGGAGGGGTCGGAAGTAGATGATCTTCAAGGTCCCTTCCAACTCGAACTGTTCCGTGATTCTATGATTCATGGGGATGGGGCACTGGGAGGCCTGAAACGCTCGAGTGGTCACAGCCTCTGGGAGTCTGCTTTAAGCATTTACTTCGGTGGGGACGTAGCAAACCCCCTGAAGGAGGTCAGTGGGCTCCCTGGCACAGGGAAAGCCACGAGAGCTCTGGGGACACGTGTCCTTTACATGTGGATCTGGGGCCAGAAGTGGTCTCTTGGCTGCGCAGCCACGCTGGCAAAACCAGCCATTGCTGCTTCTGCAAATGCTGGGGTTTGCTTTTTCTTCCCTCCGGCATGTTCTTTTCCCGTCCAGTGACCCGTGTCCCATTGTCTCGTACAGTATAATTACAGATATAAGCAATATAATAGCGAATTCCTGTTTCTCAAGCCTGTTGTTGTCATCATCCCTTTTTCAGTCCCGGCAAGTGAACCGTGCAAACAAGAGGGAAGTACGAGAAGCTAATAAGTATTTCTTCATCGAGTCCTGCATCGCTCTCTTTGTCTCCTTCATCATTAACATCTTCGTTGTGACCGTCTTCGCTGAGGCTTTCTTTGCGAAGACCAACGCGGATGTGGTGAGTTGGGACTTTGCTTATCACAGACGGGCTGACACGGAACCCTGGGGCTGTTGGAGCAGTAACGGGGACCGTGTGAGCAGAGGGGCAGCTCTGAGCCTTATCAGTGCCCCTGGGTCAAGCAGAGCCCATATGTTCTGTGCTTAAAGGGGGGAAAAAAGAACAGAGGTGCTGGTTATTTCCATTTAAACCAGCCTGAAGAGGCACCCACCACTTTGGGACCTCCGGCGCCCACTGCTCCTTGCGGGCAGCCTTTTCTGCTCGTCCTGGCTTCTCTCTAGCTGAGCAAACCCAACCTCCTGCCCCTTCATGTTGTTGCAGAACGCTGTCTGCGTGAACACCAGCAGCCCGCACTCCTCGCTCTTCCCAAACAACAACCAGACGCTGGAAGTGGATATCTACAAAGGGGTGAGTGACCCACGGGGTGGGATGGCCTCGTCTCCGGCAGCCAGGCGTCCTTCTCTGGTAGCGGCTGCTGCTTTTGGGTAAACAGAGAGTGCTGAAGGCCGGGACCTGTAATGGGATCAGCGAAAACAGAGCTGGAGGAGACCCCTGGGGATCCTTGAGCCCAGCCCTTTAACCAAGCAAAATTATCTATCCCTACGGCATCTAACCTGGCTCCAGAGACTCCCCGGCTTTCTATTCCCCTGTTTTATTAGCTTGGCCGTAACAAAGTTTTTCCTTGCATCCATCCTGAATCTGCTTTGTTAAAACTGCAGCCCATGAGGTATTGCCTTATCTGCTGCTGACGTGGGGAATGCTTCTCCCTCTCCTACAGATGGATTATTCCTTCTCTTTCAACTCAACGCCCGGGATTAATGTAGTCGCAAGGGAATTCACCTACTTTTTCTTGTTCCCCCTCTCAGATGTGGGATTGAACTAATGTGAGACTGCAAATCTCCTGTTCCAGGGCGTCGTTCTGGGCTGTTACTTCGGCCCTGCTGCTCTCTATATCTGGGCGATCGGGATCCTCGCTGCTGGCCAGAGCTCAACGATGACAGGGACGTACTCCGGGCAGTTCGTCATGGAGGTAATTAGCAGTCTTAGTGTCTGCCTGCATCCCCGTTCTCTCTATTCCCGAGCCTTTAAAGCCAATATTGATGATTTCCCTTCCTTGGACGTGCAGCTCTTGCTGGAAGCAGCATAAAGCTCCCTGACGTGCCTTTCAAATAAATCAGCTTTTAATCCTACCCTGAGCGCCCCCTCTTCCTGCTGCGCTTGAAGTCTCTGTACTGTTTTCGCCCAGCAGCTGCTCCGTGTGTTTTCTGCAGGGCTTCCTGAACCTGCGGTGGTCCCGATTTGCCCGGGTGCTGCTGACTCGCTCTATCGCCATCACCCCCACCCTCTTGGTTGCCATCTTTCAGGACGTCGAACACCTGACTGGCATGAACGACTTCTTAAATGTTCTTATGAGCCTCCAGGTGAGCAGCAGTGCCCGGTGTTATGGTTTGAGAGACCCATAACAATTTATTGTCATTTAGACAATCATTCTATCACCCGATGACCCTTCCCCACCTGGGAAAGGGAATCGGGAAAAACAAAGAAACCCGGGAGTTGAAGTATAAACAGATTTAATAGAGTAAGATTAGGTAATTAACATTAATAGCACTAAAGAACCAATATTAATCCTGATACCAATACAGAGTATGCAAAGATTATACTCAGCCAATTCTATCAGTAGGAAGTTGTGCACTCCCAGCAGTGGACAGCAAATGTCCGACACTGCGAGCACTACGGCTTCAGGAGGAAGGGAAGGCCTCAGGGGTCTGGCACCAGGGCACGAAGTTCTCAGGATGGCAGCCATCAAGGGAGAGAGAGAACTTTGCAGCAAACTTTCTAATTTATAGTGAATGTGCTGTTCATGGTATGAAATAACCCTGTTGGCCAGCTTGGGTCAAGTGCCCGGGTCTTGCTTCTCCTCATCCCTGCACTTGGTGAGCTCAGAAACACTGAGACCTTGAAACCCACACACCATAGCTGGCTATAAAGTAAATATTTTCACAAATTCAGACACTAGAGTCTTCTAAAAGTGCAGTCTTCCCAAGTATTAGAAGAGAAATTAGTCCTGTGTCACTCAAACCAGGACACCCGGTTTGGGGGTAAGGTCTCAGAGAAAAACATCTAGCACTGAATATTTTGGTTTGTGGTGCCTGAGGGTTTGCAGGAGCAGCTGAGCAGAGCGAATTACTGTCAGGAGATGTTGATCTGCTGTGGGGAGGTAGATAGGATCAGCCAGGGTCTGAAATTGCTTCCTTCTTCCAACCGGGGGAAGTCCCTTTGACTCACTTTACAATAGCTTTGGGGAAATGCTGTCAGATGTGAGCAAGCCTTGGATGTTTGTCTGTGCTGAGATAATCAGAACAATTTCCACTCTTTATTCTTCTCTATTTTCTTGCTTATTCCAGCTTCCGTTTGCTTTGATCCCTGTCCTGACATTCACCAGCCTGCCCGGTGTCATGCATGATTTTGCCAACGGATTGTAAGTACGAAGGGAATCGCCTCCGAGCAGGAGATGGTGTGTTGCTCATCTCAGGCACACGTTTCATTCCTCACCTCACCTCCTGGCCCCTCCGCCTCACCCGGTTTTGCTCTGATTTTGCTCACAGGTTCTGGAAGATCGCTGGTGGCGCGCTCATCCTCCTGATCTGCAGCATTAACATGTACTTCGTGGTGGCCTATGTCATGTCCCTGAACCACATGGCTTTGTACATCGGGGCTGGGATTCTCAGCGTGATCTACCTGTCTTTTGTGGCGTATTTGGTAAGTCTGGTTCAAGCCGAGACTCCTTGTACGCAGGATAAGCTGATAGATTTATTTTCTCACCATTATATTAACTTTAGAGGCATTAAAGTTGGCTGCAGGGTCAGAACACATGGGGAAGTTGAGGCTTTCGTGGCCAGATTTGCTTGGGAATCTGCTCTGTGCTACGCCTACCCACACGGCCTTTCCCCTGCTTTTTTGACCATCTCTTTAGTAATTTGCCTGTTCGCTGTTCCCAGAAAGGCGTTGATTTAATGTTGTAGCAGTTGAAAGGTTGGCGGAGACTTTGGAATAACGCACAGTTCCTCTGTACGTGTCTGTATATCACCAGAGGTGTAAAATCATAGGATCATCATAGAATGCTTTGGGTTGGAAGGCACCTTGAAGCTCATCCAGTGCCACCCCCTGCCCTGGGCAGGGACACCTCCCCCCAGCCCAGGTTGCTCCCAGCCCCGTCCAACCTGGCCTGGAACACCTCCAGGGATGGGGCAGCCACAGCTTCTCGGGGCAACCTGCGCCGGGGGCTCACCGCCCTCAGAGTGAAAAACTCCTTCCTAATATCTAATCTAAATCTGCCTTCTTCCAGTTTGAAGCCATTCCCCCTCATCCTATC
>VZSZ01011125.1:34670-61773 GCA_013398815.1 Ibidorhyncha struthersii | reverse complement strand
TAGTTCCTTCTAAACTCCTAAGTCTCTTTTTTCCCTCCTCTGCCTCCCTCTTTGAAGAGGGGTAGAGGGGAGCACCTGTCAGTCCCATCTGGGGTCTCCCACGTCCCCAGTGGCCGATTCAGCCTAAACCACAACAGTAGGTGAGGGGACAGTAACAAAAGCCACAAGCTTTCACTGCCTTTTGCTGCCCTATCAGCATGCCATAGGACTGGTGTCCAATAAGCCAAAAGATTACTTTACAAATACGTGGCCTGCAGATCATTTTTTGTCCTTGAACGAGAACAGCTATAGTACCATGGTCTCCATTCTCTCAGATGAATCTTATTTACAAAAAGACTGGAAACCAGAAACAGTGAGAAATCATAATTTCTCTCGTTCAGTAATGAGTGAAGTACCAAAAGAATAAGGAGCAGTGCCACAAACAATTCTGGAAAGTGGGATAGAGAGGATAAGAATATATAGCTTTCAAGTTCTTGGACCGAGTGATCTTTTAGGTTTCTGAGGTACTTATACAGCCAAATGAATATACAAGTTCTTCCAGTGTTGTTTTCCTATTTTCATTGACATTGGCAAAACGCTAATATAAATGAATGTCTCTTGCAATGCATTTAAGGACTCGAATTCAATCTCATCTGCAGAATTTCATCTCAAGACCTTGCAAAAGATGACCAACAACTTAATCTGCAAGCCATCTGCAGTTTAATGAAGTCATACTCAGAGCATGGCTTCTGCAAGTCCTTATTAAATACAGGTGTTTCACATGTATTGACTGCATCGTTATAGAACTCTGGTTTTCAAATGCTGGAAGTCAGATATGCCTTATTTTGTGATATGCAGTTTAATCCTACTGGGGGTTATCACAAACAATGGTAGCAGACAACTGTATTTTAAGGAATAATGCTTGAAGTTGACTCATTAATTGGAATAATTTGGGTTCACATTCTGTATTGTTTCTCACTCAGAATAAAAAAATAGTAGCAAGAAGATGGGGAAGATGACAACTGAAAACAACTTACGTCTTGAAAATTTCACACATACAAACACTTCCTTCCTAGAAATAAAAAAAAAGTCAATTGTTTTAGTTGAGGCAGAACTGATTTAATATTTATCACAGTTAAATTTCTCGAGAAGGACCTTTTCATAGACACAAACAGGTGCTACTAGTTCATTAGTTTGGTAGGGATGCATCACTCAGCTGAGAACTGCATGTTCAGAAGCATGTGTATAGGTGACCAGAATTCCAGCCAAATTCCACCACACTGTACCTTTGTAAGCTACTATTGTCATCTTTTGTCAGCTTTCTTCAGCAATTGGGTTAAACTACATAGAGTTTAAAATGTATTTGGTAAGGTTTTGACTCACTTTCAGCTAGCAAACAACCATGACAGCTAGGATACTCACACACTCTTGCCGTGTCCACTAATGCCTTTCTGCTAGAGGGCCTTGCTCTGTTTCCATTCTGGGTATGTTAAATATGCACACACTTGAGTCACTCTGGCACAGAACCCAGCACACCAGCACAAACCTTTCCTTGTGAGGAGTTTAAGTACGCATCCCATTTCCCAACTGCAATGGGTCATGTCTAGCAAAAGGACATTTTTTAAGGATTATACTACTGCTACTAGATTTGCTGGAATTTGCCAAATTTTGCATCCTTGGGTAACAAGCCTTAATACTTCTGTCTTCCCACCTCCTCTTCCCCACCCACTCCCATACTTGTAGCTCATTGTTAAGCCATTCAATACATTTCAGATCCTTTGGAATGGGGTCCTTCAGCACCGAAAAAGCTGCATGCTCCATAACTGGCCAACAGCACTGTACATGGCTTTGTTGCTATTACACTGCCAGTTTCACTTATTGCACTCACCTGCAAAATCTTCATGTTTCAGTTTATTTGGATTGCCACAGAGTTTGTATTTGGAACAATGGTCACTTTTTTTTGAGCACTCTTTCACGTGATGGAAGTAGAGTTTTTACAAGCATTGTCTCCGTCTTGACACATCAGAGATTAGATCAAGCTGTCACTGTTCCCTAACATCTGTAGCAATTATCACAACAAATGCAGCAGTTGCAGCTAGGATCAAACCAGTCTCAGATCTTATTTAGTTGATTATTTCATTACTATGGAGTCACAAATTCCTATATTCTTATTCAAAACATTTATTACCTGGAAATATTGGTCAAATTTACACTAATATACTCATACTTCAATGTTGTTTTATATTCCACCCAAAATGTAAAGTTTTCTGCAATCATTAGGGGCCTTAGTGGAAGAATATTATATAAAATTGCCAAACATTTCTCTGTATCTTTCTACTGGTTTAGAAGTAACTGAATTATATAGCAGTTTAGAAGCACCGTAACCCAACACACTTCAGTGAAGTCACTTTTTTCCCCCTCAACATTTCAACATCAATTACACTCTTTTCCAACCTTTCTGCATGCAAACATCCATTCTCAATCATGTTATAAACTGGTTCACTTTGCTCAAATGACCAGACATTTTAAAAACTTTAAAAACATTCTTTCCTAAAAAAAAATTTTCATGTTCTGAATAGACCCAAGCTGGAGTTACCTCTTCAGTTTCATTACATTTACAAAGTCAGAATCTTTTACAGGATCTTCTTCTCTATTACTCTATAGCTGTTGTACAGTTTGCTAAAAAAAAAAATAAATTAACATATTACACAGATATGATAGAGTCAAAATGCTGTTATTTACCCTTTGTGTATGACACAAATGATCCCACTACAGCCACACATCCACATCCCTATCTGCTTTGGCAGATGGATCCCAATGCTAGAAAGATCACAAATAGTTAAGGGGGTACTGAACTATTAAATCTTTTCCACAAAAACAGATGAGCTGTTTTGCTCTTAAAACACTTTCACAGAAACCAAGCCTGAAAAACAGTGTTAGCCATGATGATCATTGTTTTTTTTTAAAGTATTTTAGCACTTGAAAGCAGATAGTTACTAGAAGTACTGAACAATGTTGTCTGTAAGCATAGTCATTTTTCTGAGAGGAAACTGACAACTCGTTTTGGTAAAGAAAACTTCAGGTAAGCACTAGATTACACCCTGTGGGATACAAATCTAAGAGGAAAATACTTCATAAATTTACAAATTCCTTAATAAAAAAGTTCATTACAGGTACAAAGCAAGCTACAGTAGGGGATAGGAAAAGGATTGTTAAGAGACCAAATCAGTTATCTATGAGGTTTTCAATAATAACTAACAAAAAAAGATATCCCCAAATTTAAATTTGTCACCCTACTGAATTAGGTATCAAAATAGCATTCACTATCAACCCCTATGATTTGGGTGCTGGAAAAGAGCCAATTCAGAGACTACATATGCAGCTGTACTGAAATCACACTGGAGAATATGCTTTGAAATCATAAGGATTCCAGCAGATTGGTGGTATGGCGAAGAAGAAAAATAAGGTTTAGTTCACTATAGACAGAAATACTACCTTTACTTTGAGATAGGCATATAGCAGATAATATCACACTGGCCAGGTAGTACCTCTGGGTCTGAGGATAAGCAGAGACCACAAACCAAAGGTGAGGCACCATCACAGCAGACTGTGATTCAATACACACACACAGAGGAATCCCTCTGTCCTGCACAGAGCCCTAGAAGATCCTGCTGGCCTGTAAGATGTGCTCAGCTGAAAAAAGAGCATAGAAGTGACCAGCTAGATAGAAAATGACACCACCAAGTTGGGCAGAAGTCTTGATCTGCTAGAGGGTAGGAAGGCTCTACAGAGGGATCTGGACAGGCTGGATCAGTGGGCTGAGGCCAGTGGTATGAAGTTCAACAAGGCCAAGTGCCAGGTCCAGCACTTGGGTCACAACACCACCATGCAGCGCTACAGGCTTGGGGCAGAGTGGCTGGAAAGCTGCCCTGACGAAAAGGACCTGGGGGTGTTGGCCGACAGACAGCTGAATATAAGACGTCCAAAAAGACCAACAGCATCCTGGCTTATATCAGAAATAGTGTGGCCAACAGGACTAGGGAAGTTGTTGTAGTTTAGCCCTAGCCAGCAACTAAGAACTACACAGCTGCTCACTTGCTCCCTGCTGGTGGGATGAGGGGCGAGAAGCAGAAGAGTAAAAGTGAGTAAACTCATGGGTTGAGGTAAAGACAGTTTAATACATAAATCAAAAGACACACATGCAAGCAAAGCTAAACAAGGAATTCATTCAGTGCTTCCCATCAGCAGGCAGGTGTTCAGCCATCTCTAGGAAAACAGGGCTCCATCACACATAATGGTTGCTTGGGAAGACAAACACCATCACTCTGAACATTGCCTCCTTCTTTCTCCTTCCCCCAGCTTTATACAATGAGCATGACGTTATATGGTATGGAATATCCCTTTGGTCAGCTGGGCTCACCTGTCCTGGCTGTTTCCCCTCCTAGCTTCTTGTGCACCCCCAGTCTAGTCCCTGGTGGGGTGGTGTGAGGAGAAGAAAAGACCTTGACTGTGTGTAAGCACTGTTCTGTAATTGCATAAACATCTCTATGTTATCAACACTGTTTTCAGCACAAATCCAAAACATAGCCCCATACCAGCTACTAGGAAGAAGATTAACTCTATCCCAGCCTAAACCATCACAGAAGTGATCGTCCCCCTATACTCAGCATTGGTAAGGCCACATCTTGGATACTGTATTCAGTTTTCCTCCCCTCATCACAAGAAAGACATTGAGATGCTGGAGCATGTCCAGAGAAGGGCAAGAAAATGGAATGGCTGGGGGAACTGAGGTTGTTTAGCCTGGAAAAAAGGAGGCAGAGGGGAGACCTTATCACTCTCTACAACTACCTGAAAGGAGGTTGTAGCAAGGTGGGTGCCTCCTCCCAAATAAAAAGTGATAGGATGAGACGAAATGGCCTCAAGTTGCATCAAGGGAGGTTTAGGTCAGATATTAGGGAAAATTTCTTCACCACAGGGGTTCTCAGGCACTGGAACAGGCTGCCCAGGGAAGTGGTTGAATCACCATCCCTGGAGGTACTTAAAAGACATGTAGATGTGGCACTTAGGGACATAGTTTAGTGGTGGACTTCATAGCGATAGGTTTATGCTTGGACTCGATGATCTTGAGGATCTTCTCCAACCTAAATGATTCCATGATGCTATGATTCTAAAACATGATCAAGAAAAAAAACAACAATGAGGATGATTGTTGCGGTAAGAAAAAAGAACAAAAGAGATACGATCTAACTCTCTTCTGTAAAATGCAACTGCAAAGAAGGGAAAGAACTGTTCTCCATATTTGCCAAGTTTGAGACAAAGTACAGGGTTAAATGGTAGTAGGTTAGGTATGAAGAAAAATGGAAAAGACAGAAAAGGACTGGCATAGATGGAGAAGTTTTCTAAGTTTCTGTTGGAAACATGTAAGAACAGGTGAAGGAAATGCTTCTAGGTGTGATGGTCATTTTGTTCAACTTTCGGAAAACAATATGGTTTACATAGTCTCTCTAATCCCCCTCAGGCTCTATATTTCTATGATTTCTCTCTGCTTCAGTTATGCCACTGAGCTGAATGTTGGAACCAACATTTTGGCATCTTAAATATTGTTGTATGAAAAGATTATGTGGCACTTCTCAATCAGGTTTAATGCTTGTTACTTTTACACATCAAGTAAACCATATTAGGCTTTTATTATCATCATCTTGCAAAATACTAGTGATATCACCTATTGCCACATAGCATTTAAATAACCACAATACATGCTAGTGAGAAGAAATTAGAAATGTCTATGACATGTTCTTTTAGCAGCAGCTAATTTTCTGTGCTTTAAAATTCAATCTGGAAAAGGATTTTTAGGATCTTTAAAAGTGCCCATTAAAAATACTTGCAAGAACAAATGTGATAAAACCCCACACTTGGAAATCAGTGCACTATGACCAGAACGATCCAATTTTGCCCTGATCGTTGCTTCATTCCTTACCCTACAGCAATATTTGGCAAGGATTTGGCTTGTTAATGTTGTAAAATATTTCTAGAGTCAAAGTGAAATTTTTCAGATTCCTTTCGCTTCCACTTAGAAAGTGTTAAGTGTAAATTAAGAGACAATAAAACACCTAGGAAAGACACCCAGTGTCAGAAATAGAATTAAGTACCTTTTTGATGGTCAACATTCACGTGTTTTACAATATACCTCAGCACAGGATTACACGATTACAGAACCACCAATATACACTGCTAGGCAAGTGCTGTCATGGGACAGTATTTTTTTTCCACATCACCATTCAGAAATGCCTTATCATGTAACACACTTGAATATATTTACTCACAATTCCTGATTAAACAGTCTCATTTTCTCCTGCAATAAATTGATTTAAGATACACTGTGAATACAAGACACAAGCCAAAATGCTTGCACTGTAAGGAGGTATGGTATATAAACAGATTAGAAACATTGTTAAAAGTAAGTAAATCAATCTGTCCTCCCCTATCAAGAAGACTTAATAAAATAAATGTGGTTATTCATGTAACAAAAATGCTGTGGGTGTATTAGGCTGAGAAAGTAATCCAAATCATTTGAGTTCATTGGAAGAAAGAAAGAATCCTCCTCCTTCTGCCCACAGCTGTTCATCATATTCAGCCATCTCTGGTTATTAATATTAGTATTAAATATATTCCTGTCCGATTGGGTTCACTCATGTTTCCAGTTTTTGAATCTATTCTTTTCCTCTATGTTAAACAAATCTAATGATTTCTATCCATACCAAATGTGGACCTGATGAGCAAATGGATGATAAAAATTCCTATTATGCCTTTGTGCCCATCTTTTGTACTTAAGATTCTTGTCAGGCCCTGGGCATTCTAGCTGTCTGATACTGTTCCTTTATTTCCAATTCCAGCACTTTCTCTGCTGAACATTTGGTGCACTGCCTAGTACCAAGCAAAATCTGCTTGCAATGTAAGAACATGTGGAGAAATTATGTGTTTTTGTCACACTCTATTAAACGGTATTCAAAACACAATGCCCCAGAAACTAAATTGATTGTAGGTTTTATAACCCTTTTCAGGCTAATGGAAACAATTTAGTACCATGAACGAAAACATAGCTAGTGCAGCTGTGGGAATCTTAAATTGCTCGGCTCAGCAGTTCTTTGCCGGCTTAAGTAGGATAAAGTAGTTAAAGTTCAGTTAGATTCCATTCTTCTGGATCTTTGACAGATCATTTCAGATTAATGTCTTCAAAGTTTTCAACATTCCTTGTAAAAGACTTTCTGAGGAATTCCTGTTTTGTGCTTTTAACCTGGGGGGCAGTGGAAGGGAGCTGCAAGAACTAGGGAGAGAGGGGAGGTGGGGGCGAAATGACATGGGGAAATTTTCAATCATTATGTAAAGTGTCTTGAACCATATTTCTCTTCAGTTTGGTTTTATTGTTGATATACCAAGTGAAAAAAAAAAATCAAAACAATAAAAAGTCTAATGGCTTTCTTATAGCTTTAATGATTTAGCTAAGACTACAAAAGCTAGAGACGCAGAGCCAAGATTGAAAGCCAGCCCTTAAGTCCACCCTAGGAATCTATAGCAGTTCCTTAAGGACGGGTCTTTAAGGACAGAAATTTTCTCCTGTGCTCATTCACATTTCTACATTTAAAACTGAATGCCACGATTAAAAATTTGACAGGCACGAGGGAAACTCGGCTGCTGGAGAACTCTGCACTACACTTTACTAAATAAATCCTCAACCTAGCCACTTACGAGAAGGAACCATTCACATGGGTATTACCTGCACTGTACTACCAGAAAAACATCTGTGAATATTATTTGACAAATTGATCACTAAATGAGCCATTAGCTTGCAGGGGTTTTGGATTGCCTTAGGAAAGGAGGGATGCTATATAGCACAAAGGCTTACAGATGCAAAACACTGATTGGCCAAAAAAAAATGTTCCAGAAGAAAAGTAGTAATAAAGCAAGCCTAGCATGAAAATGTACCCTTTCTAAAAATTAAGCCGTTTACGAGAAGCAGTAGTAAAACTGCTTAATTCTTCTGCGCCTCTAGGGAGAAATCTAAGCCTTTTGAGAAGTGATGGAGAGAAAAATGAAGCCAATGGTGTGTTTGTCAGTGAGCGAATGCTGTGGAAACAAAGTTAGTAATTTTACTATTCCTGCTTGCCAAGAGCTGACAGGTGTGTAGTTTCTTATTGTTCTGAAAGGCAGCCAGAAACCACAGTTTAATATGCATCTATATCTTCATAGTAGGGAATAAACCAGCTGTGTCTCTGGCACATGATACAAGATGATAGAAATATTGAGACATACTCTTCTTTACAGTATGTTACCGTCATTTGAATGGCTTCGTTTGATCTTCCATCACATAGCTGGAAGGAAAAAAAAAGTACTGCACCCCAGATCAGATCAGACATGATGTGGCAACCTCTGCTCCCACAAACAGTTATTATTTCACAGACCCCGATCACCTCAACAAGAATTTTTCACATGAACAAGGGTTGAAAGATTAGGGCCATATTTTCAACACTGCAGATCCAAAGACTTTCTACAAACAAGTCCATTAAAATTGTAAGTAAACAAAGCAGGGAAACACCAGCTTATTTCAGATAAACATGCGGTAACTGTTTCCACCAATTCTTAAAGAATGAGTCCCAGAAATCCTTCAGTTTTCAAACTGCTGAGACATGTCTGTGATTAATAAAGCCTTTGAACGCAAAAGACTTCTTCACACAAGAATGATGTGTGTTTTCCTGTAGTATGTGGCAAAGCGTCTTTTAAATCCTAATTCCCTCAGGAAGGTAAAAAGTACATGCATATTACACACACACACACACACAAAGACAGAAAGTACCACATGCAATAAGTCGTAAGAAATGTTAGAGTCTGCACATTAAATTTCCGTTCTGTGCAGAAGTATACTACAGTGTTAGAAGCTCATGGTAACTGGTTGGCAGATTGTCAATTGGATATGCATAAAATGTCTGCACTGTGTCCAGGCTTGGCTGAATTGATAATTTGACAGACGTCATTTAAGCAATAGGACTTGCAAGTTCTATATTTACCAGAGTATAAGAAAAGGGATTAGTACACTCACCCAAATAATAAAATTTTGGAAATTCTGAAGCTCTCACAAAAATGCTAACATTCACAAAAATACTAGGTGTGACCAGAAAGTTTCAAAAAGCTCAACAAAATTTGTCATTATAACTAAAGGGTCATCTAGGTTTATGTTGTACACACTTACTAACACTTACTATGACAACCTGTTAAAAGTATCAAACAAAATAAGAATTACTAGGAAAAATAAGCAAGTCAGAGATAAGCACAAAACAACACTTAGAGTAGGAGACAGAGGTGTAATCTTTTCCACTTCATTGTCAGCAGCTTCTGATGCCTAAGGAAGGAAGTGATTTTGTGATAAGAAACTATGTTTTTACACTAAACTTTAATAGAAGCAGGAAACACAAAGTTGGTAATTTGTTCTGTTGGATAAGGAAGAGCATCACTGAATTAAGACAAAGGAAGTCATATGATGAAATCTCCTTTTCATTCCTCTCCTATAATGATTCACCACATTTTTGATAGTCCTGGGTAAGCCCCAACCTGCAAGTGCTTGCCCACGCTAAACAAATACCGGATGCAGGCGTGTGAGATCATCCCTTTCAGACTGCACCTAGTGACCATGTTAGCTGCAATGAGTGCACCTCAACGAGCAGACCAAGGAAAGACTCAGAATTTTTTTCTCCTGCTGAAATTTATTCTCACAAAGAGCCGCTCTGATCCACTCTGAATTCCTTGGGCTTGGGAGTAAGGTCAGACCATTATTTTAAATAATAGATTTGAAGAAAAATTACATTTCCAAACACGTATTTAAAAGAAATTGAAAAGAAAAAGACAATATTCATATCAAGAACCTCAAACAATCTGTGTAAAACTTGTACCTTCTGGTTATTTTTCCAAATCAAATCATGAAAGAACAGAGAAAATGGGAGAACCTGGTTCTCCCACAGTTTTCATTCTTCTGCTGCTCAGCACCTGCCAGCACAACAGTTCCAGCAGCTGACATGAACGTGTGCCTTGCATGGTTAAAGTCAGTTGTGTACTGGTGTGGTTTTGCAATGTGGGCAAGACATGACCTAAAGCTGTAAAAGGATATCTGTTATCTTTCTATAATTGCACTTTCTAGCCTAGAAAACAAACATGAGAACTGAAAGAATGCACATGCTCCTGACTTGGCTAAACAAGTCAGCTGAAGCTATAGTGTTTGATCCTGAACACATCACAAGCAACAGAGTTACCAGTCCCTCACAATATCACCAGGTACCTGTCAGTGCTCCTTCATTTTTAAAAAAAAAAAAAGAATCATGGAGAATGCTTTAGGTTGGAAGGGACCTTGAAGACCATGTGGTTCCAACCCATCTGCCATAGGCAGGGACACCTTCCACTAGACCAGGTTGCTTAAAGCTCCATCTAGCCTGGCTGTAAACACCTCCAGGGATGGAGCTTCCACAACTTCTCTGGGCAACCTGTTCCAGTGCCTCACCACCCTCAAAGTGAAAAATTTCTTCCTAATATCTAATCTAAATCTACCTTCTTCCAGTTTGAAGCCATTACCCCTCATCCTATCACTACATGCCCTTGTAAAAAGTCCTTCCGCAGCTCTCCTGTAGGCCCCCTTTAGGTACTGGAAGGCTGCAATATGGTCTCCCTGGAGCCTTCTCTTCTCCAGGCTGAACAACCCCAGCTCTCTCAGCCTGTCTTCATAGGAGAGGTGCTCCACCCCTCTGATCATCTTTGTGGCTCTTCTCTGGACTTGCTCCAACAGGTCCGTGCCCTTTTTATGTTGAGGGCTCCAGAGCTGGACACAGTATTCCAGGTGAGGTCTCACAAGAGCAGAGTAGAGGGGCAGAATCACCTCCCTCGACCTGCTGGCCACTCTTCTGTTGAGGCAGCCCAGGATACAGTTGGCCCTCTGGTCTGCAAGCACACATTGCCAGCATATGTTGTGGTTCTCATCCACCAACACCCCCACGTCCCTGTCCTCAGAGCTGCTCTCAAACTATCCTCTGCCCAGCCTGTATTTGTGCATGGGATTGCCCTGGCCCATGTGCAGGACCGTGCACTTGGCCTTGTTGAACTTCATGAGGTTCGCATGGGCCCACCTCTCCAGCCTGTCCAGGTCCTTCTGGACGACATCCCTCTCCTCCAGCATGTCTGCCTCACCACACAGCTTGGCAAACTTGCTGAGGGTGCACTCAATCCCACTGTCCACGTCACCAACAAAGATGTTGAACAGCACAGGTCCCATTACCAACCCCTGAGGAGCAGCATTCATCACTGTCCTCCACTTGGATATCAAGCTGTTGATACAACTATTTGCATGCGACCACCCAGCCAGTTCTTTATCCACCGAGTGGTCCATCTGTCAAATCCACGTCTCTCCAATTTAGAGACCACGATATCGTGCGGGACAGTGTCAAATGCTTTGCACAAGTCCAAGGTGGTTGTGTTTTAAAACAGCTTATCATGTTTAAGAATGTGGAATAAATAAGAATCTCTGTCTAAATGCACTGATGAATGAGAACAGCTTAGTACCCTAAGGACTGTTATACGTCTTGCTCAATTTCTCTTAACTCGAAAACCACTGGATGGTAGCCTTAACTAAGAGCACAATGGTGATTGAATAGACAACTGTTTAGAGTGGGTGTGTTATAAATTAGTCTTTTGGTGTACAGAGAGGCTAAAAAGATTGCATCTTCCATAGAGACCTTTCAGAGTCACAGTCTACTCCAAGGTACATAATGTAGGAGAGGTATTGCAGCTACAGAGCTCCTCAAGACACACTGAAACTTCATCCAGGCCGGGTTTATCTCACCATATTCAATACTTCATCTGCCCAAACTGAAGTCTTATTCCAGTGTCCCTATCACTACAGATCTCTTTCCATCTACAAAGTCCTCAACTGTCCTAAATCAAATCTCAGTCTGCATCTTGCAAGCAAATCCCCATCTGACAGAAAAAAAAAAAAGAAAATCAGTGTCTCACTTTCAATAAGAATCTCACACACCATTGCTTCCTTATATGACACCCAAAACTGCAAAGCTGAAGATGCTGCATCCACGTGCACAAGAACATGTGAACACACACACACACACAAACTCCTCCTCAAAACACTAATAATGATGTTCTACCCATATAAGCCGCTGAAGGTTACTGTCTTATTTCTTCACTGCAGACTTGGCAAACAAAACCTCAGAAAGCATGAGGAATGTATGGTTTCAGTGCCAAGCTCTAATCCAAAACCAGCTTTAAGGATTAAGACAATTTTTTTTTAATAATTTTGAGCACTGTTAAACCACTTGTGTACTAGTATTCTGCCACAATGGAACAGAAATGACTGACATACTTATATTTCAAAACTTGGCTTGCAAACTGAAAAGAATGGCTCAATAAGAATGCATAACTCTGGAGAATAAGAATGCAATCCTGTAGTTGAGGGACTTCAAGGACAACAGAAGTACGGCATTTTTTTGTCACACAGGTGCAAACAGAAAAGGAAACTGCATTTTTTGTGTCCACAAATCTCAATTACAAATTAGGAAGTGTGGTTACATTGCTTGGAATCATAGAATATCATGAGTTAGAAGGGACCTGCAAGGATCATTGAATCCAACTCCTGACTCCACACAGGGCAACGTAAAAGTTAAAGCATATATCTAAGAGTATTGTCCAACTTGAACACCAACAGGCTTGGGGACAGAGCTTTGAGCGATACCTGATCTAGTGGAAGATGCCCATGTCAGGGGTATTGGACTAAGTGTTCTTTAAATGTCCCTTCCAAACCAAAACATTCTGTGTATCTTTGTATCACCTAGATCTCTTCAGATCCGCTGTAGGACACTCCCAGTTAACATTTGGGAAGTTGAAATCACCCATAAGGACAAGGACAAGTGATTTAGAGTGGGGGTTAATTCCTTCTAGAATAATACATCGGTGTCACCATCCTGGCTGGGTGATCTGCAGTAGACTCCCACAACAACTTCTGCTTTACCAGCTTTTCCCCTAATCCTTACCCAGAGGCTCTCAATCATGTCATCCCCCAACTGCAAGCACTGTACAGTCCAAACCCTCCTTTACATGCAACTCTACCCTTCCACCTCTCCTGCCCTCCGCAGCAGCCTATAACCATCCATCACAGCATTCCAGTCACAGGACTCTTCCCACCAAGTCTCACTTAGGCCAACGTTGTCGTAGCCCTGGGACTGAGCCAAAGCTTCCAGTTCCTCTTTTTTATTCCTCATACCGTGGACGTTAAGTGTACAAACATTTGAAATGTGCTCCGCTGTATTTGGTACATTGTGGAGCAGAGTGAAAGCCCTCACTAGTACACTGTCACTCAAACCTCGCCATGCTGTGCCAGAGCTTATCGCTAGGAACCCTGTCCTGCCTCACACCTCTGCAGGGTCACCTTCCCGAGCAGTGGCCATGGCCTGGGCTTCTGCAGGAGGGGGCAGCCAGTGCCTTTGGTACATGCAATGCTATTAGGCTTCAGTGACACCCTTCAGGCACCAGACTACAGCACGTGCCACGGTGTTGAAGCTTCATGCTGTGGACACAGCTGAGACCTTGGTCCTTGGAAAGAAGAGCCAGTGTGAGAGGGCAGGCCAGCCCATTTTCCAACTGCCACCTTGCACCAAGCTGCAAAGAGGGGGTCAGGCTCAGGTTTTTTTGAAGATTCTCCCTTGTCCCCATTGCACAAACATCATCTTGAGTGCTCCAGGATGGAGAAGTCACGGAGAGGCCTCCTTCTTGTTTCCCTCTCTACTGCCCCACCAGCTTCGAGTGGCACAGGAGGGGAGCATCTCAGGGCAGAGATGGGAGAGTGGAGCAGAAAGGGGGATGAGTATGTGATGTGGAGCAGGGCTTTGTCCCCACCTCCACTGGACTATGCAAGTGTCTATGGAGACCTGGATCGGAAGAAATTAGGGCATATGGAACATAAGGTCCCCAGGGGTTTTTTGCTTTCTTGTCCTGGGTTGTGGTCCCTTGCCAGGGCTGCTCTGGCCCATTTTTTGGGCACTCCAGCTTGGCAAGAACAAACGACAGGGATATCTTCACTTGATCCACAATTAGAAGCATTCATTCAATAAAAGAGTAAAATACAGAGATGACAGATGTGACTTTAGTCCACACATCTTGCTTACATATCACATTCATGAATCTGTACCATCTTCCCAGGAAGACATGCACGACAAATCATCAGCGTGCTGCCCCCTTCACATAATCATGTGAACTAAGTCTTCTCTTCCTACCTCCATTCCCTATGCTTGTCTTATTTTTTTAAAATAAATCCCAGTTTTCTTAAAAAATAAAAAGAATGATGTTTCTATAAAAGCAACTGGAAAAATCTTTAAAAGGTCCTATGTAAAGTGGGAGTCTCCCATGGGCACGTTTGTTTTTATAAAGTACTTTGCACTAAGAAAGTCAGATGATGTAATGACTATTCCATGTTCTTACTGTGTTATGTAGGGAAACATAAGTCATTTCCTTCATTATTTATAGAATGATAGAATGACCTGCGAATACATATGCATACAATGAAGCAAATTCAGAATTCAGTATTCAGCAACTACTAACATCTGGTACGTTTTCAGTTGCACCTTTCCTGAGCTGCTGCTGAACACATCACCATTCCAAAGAGGGTGCTTTGTTTAAAGTGCTGACTTGCAGCATTTTCAGTTATATGCTGGGCAGGGAAAATATAAATACATTCCATTCCCTCATCTTTCTGTAGCCTCCTTAGACTTACATTTGTGACTGTTCTTAATGTTCCTGAAAATCAGGCATAACTGTTAGCTGACAAATAAATGGCAGAGCTGAAGTTAGATGATTTTTTATGACAGAAGAGCAGGAACTTATCCAGAGTAGTCAGATGTTTCACTAAAATGGATATTAAAGGCAATTTTTTCACTTCAATCTCAGGCAAAATAATTATGAAAAAGTGGATCAGTTTTGCATGTCAGTGATGGCTGTTCAGTGATTTGAGTTAGATAATAATTGACTTGCTCTGTTTCTAAGTATAAACACTGACCTTAGACTTAAGATCAGAAAAAAAAAAACAAAAACAGCTGGCAGCAAAAGTATAAGTTACTAGAAAACAGGAACTCCAATGAATGCCACAGTGACTCTGGCTTCCATGGCAATGGAATTTCACATATGCAGAGGGAGTAAGTGGGGCTGAGGACTAAGCACTGGCTTATTTGTACAGCTTTCAAAAGTCAATCTCCATACCAAGAGCTTCTGAACGGCTTATACAGATCAGTCAGGGGGACTTCACTGGAGCACCACAGCAAAGGGATATGCAACACTGATAGCGCTGGGGTCCACAGCTTACTGGTTAGCTGAAAGAGCCATTACCCCTTAAGGCAATGGTCCACTATTGTCTTGTTGCCCTAAGGTGTTTCCAGCATTGATCACAGCACAGCAGATTAAAAATATGAATTAAGGCTGCCAAGGAAAGCAGAATATCTCAGAGTATGTTATTGACTAGGTAGGTATTTTTTACCCAAGTGTCAGCCTAATTTGTGGCTAGTGCTATGTCCTTTTGCTTCCAGTGTTGCAGAGAAAAAGTTACTGCCAAGACAATGACAGACCATTTATCATTATTATTTCTGGTCATCTTGTTTTCTGTAGCACCAAGACAAAGAATGATAACTACAGATGCCTAAATCTGTATTTCACCTCTATACATTTGCTGATCAGAAACCATGGCATTCCAGGCTACCAATTCATACAGATGAGTTAGCTTTCCATTCCCCTCTACCTTTTTCAGGAAAAAAATACAGCCAGATTGCACTGTGGTCTTGCACTGAGGGAGCCAAGGTGGTAGCAAACATCTAGTCTGGAGCCCATGGCAGATGAGCACAGACTCAGTTCCAGGCCCATGGCAGAAAGTGGACTATCTCAGCCAAATGTACTTCAGTGCCTGGTGACTGAACAAAAAAAGCAGTAACTGAAAACAATTATGAGTTTAGAAGGGTGGGCATCAGATGTGTTATAAGGCACCCTTTCTGAATACTAGGAAGAAAATCTTACTGGGTAAGAGTGAGAGCAACCACCGTAACATTCAGATAACCAACAACAAATTGCTGAATTAGTATTTTTTTCTTCTTTTCCCTGCTCCCCTTAAAGGAGAAAGAGCTATGAGGTAAGTGTAGATGAGGGAAATCACTATCAGCACTACAGACTTTCTTCCCATTCAGTATAATCGGGAATTTGTAAGACTTTCTGTCTGGGACATGGCTATAATGCTAGAGGCCGTATCACAGTGATAAACACTGTACACTTGATATATATTTAGCTATGCAGTCATGCTTTTGCTAAGCCTGTAATCCCAGCTTTAAGTAAGCTTGTTAGGAACAACCACTTAAATCTTTGCTAGGATAAATCGCTAGCTGCCCATTACATGATTTCATTGCTTTTACACGGACACTTTCCCTGTATACATTACTCAGAAAACAGTAGCAAAGTTGATTAATGCAACATGAGCCACAGACCAGAAAAAGTACTTCAAAACTGCAACTGCATTGGCCATAAACCCATGAATCCCTAAGGTCCCTCTCACCCAAATTTGTTGCCAGTCTTATACCCAACAACAGTATTAACTCCAGTCTGACCATGGAAATTAACCTACTGTCACTTAGAGGTAGATCACATAATTTGTTTGAAGTCATTCATACATTTGCTGTCATGGTCGGTTTTAAAATATGAAATACAGTAACAGATTTTTTAAAAAATATATAAAACTTCTGTTTCACAAACTTGGCCACTGAGGTATACAGCTCTGTTCCCGGGGCATGTAAAAGTCCTTGTAGTAGGCCAGATCAATAGGGAACTACCACTGTGTTGTCAATGTCCTTTATTTTAAGGAGCTGAGAAAAAAGGTGATTAAATGACTCACAGAAAGACATCCATAATATAATTGTTTTAACTGGAGAAAATCCTTCCTGAATATGGTAATCTAAAAGGCCAGAATGTGCTTCTTAGAAAAAGTTACTCAGAAAAAGTAACCAAAAAATAAGTTACTTTTAGAAAAAAGTAACCAAATGTTTGTTGGCTACAGGCTCCCCTTTTAACCGTTTGGTGTAAGGGTTGCTGCTGGATAATGCCCCTGTGGGTTCACACAGGTGCTTTATGTTTTGCAAGGTGCCCGGAGTACACTGCATTTATTTACCAGCGTGAGGCGTTAGACAGACTTGCCTTTGTGCACCGATCATTCTCCAGCTCATCTTCAGGTTCAATGAATTACATATTTGTTTGTTTTGGTGGTTTGAGAAATCCTTCTATTGCTATACTAGCATATAAGCATGTATGCATGCATCCACCCACAAATCTATGTCAGTTTTTGCTGGAAATTTATCCTTTAATGCTGCCTGCCCAACGGAGAAAATGAAACATCTTCCCCCATCCAGAATGAGCTCCTAGCCGTTCTACAGACTAAGTTCCTGTTCACTAGAAACTTCCCACAACTAGTCATAACAGACCAGACACTTTTTGAAGTCCCTCCCTAACCTGTGATTTTGTAAGATCTGGATATGTTCAGGGTAACCTAAAACAAGGCAAAAAATATGACTGTATTACAACTCTGCAGCCAGCTGGATGAATTCAAACACAAATTCAGACCCCCTTAAGTCATCATTTTCCCTTCACATTCATTTGTTCTCCATTAAGGGAATGCAAAATACTTAGAAGTAGCCTTTAAGTAATCCACCTTCACACAAAAAGAGCAACCATCTACTTTGAATAGCAATTATCCAGATTATAAATTGAAAGAACACAAGTGGAAAGAGAGAGGAAATACTAAACAACTTATAAATTAACTTTCACCAAACTGAATAAAACATAGCTTCCCATTCCTGCATAATCAGGGTCATTTAAATGTCGATATGTCATATTCAAGAACATAAAGTTATAAAGCAATTGTATAACTAAATACTTTATTAAAAAATATATAATTTCTTAGGACTTCAGCTGAGATGTCCCCATGTCATGACTTTTTGTAGTGCTGTCCTTCAAACAGAGCTGTAGTTTGAGATAATTTTGACACCGTAAACGGCATACAGTGCTTTCTGCTGACACTACATTATGCTTACCACCTTGGACCTATAATCACTGTGAGTTTACAGGTGAATTCCAAGTGCTGTTTTATGTATAAAGTTTGGAATGCTTATCAGCACCTCAAGCCAAAGCTGTTTCTTTCTGTATTCCATTTTGCATTCCTTTCCAATAAAGTATGTATTCTGGAACTTTAGAATTCTATAAAACAGCAGTTAGGAAAACTTTATTTGTTTTTGTTTGTTTTCATAGAAGTGTGATGATTAATTTATTTGCAAAAATATTTCAGATCTGGTGTCCTCAGAAAAGCCAACTTGTGAGTATGTTTCAAATTACACCCTTCATTCTGCTATCAAGGATCAAATGGGATAGCTCAGCAAAGTGTAACACTGATGTATTTGGCAGCTGATAAAGATGTCATTTGATAGATTTTTTAAAAAATCATAGTGGTAATAAATAAACTCATTGCAAATCCTAACTTACAAGTTCAGTGTTGTCTTCCATTACATGAGGCAGCTAATATAATTTGTTAAAACTACAAGCAATAAAAAAGATCTCTTATAAAGCTCTTTGAAAAAAATAGAAAAGTTGCATGCTCATTAAGGGTGCACATGTAGAGTATGATAACTGCAAGCTATTAGTTCATATGACGTGATAAGATCTTTCAAAGTACATAATCAGAAAGACATTTTGTGTGGAAATAAAATATTTACATTCAAGGCTCGTTGCCTGTAAGAAAAAAATTTCTTCTGTAAAAAAAATATTTATACCTACAATCTTTCCCTACTCCTCATCCCACAAATAAAAAGAGCACCTGAAATAATTTGTCCAACGCTAAAAAAATGCAGTGATTCACATAACAGGTTTCAGTCGAATGGATTTTTAAATGGCTGAGTTATAAACCCTTGAAATCAGGTTTTATAATGAAATGCTGATAGACCCTTAACTTTAATGGCTCTTCCAAGTGCTTCTAGGGCAGGCATTACTTACAATGTCATAAAGTGACGTTTAAAACACTACAGAATTTTCTCAAGGCAGATAAGCAGGTGTTTGAGAGGGCAGCACTATTTAAACCTCACTGATTTATGGGACATGCTGCATGAAAGGCCAATAAGCTTTATGGAAGCTCACAGCAGAAACTCCAGACTTTAGTAGACACAGTACCACCATTGTCTGAAGATCACCAGTACACATTAATTTCCATGTTTTAATATTTGAGCTCCTGCATTTTGTACCTGTTACCAGTAGTGAAATATATACCTCACCTCACAGGGTAGGGCTGTCTTTTACTGGTATACTTTTCATAGAGTATTGCATGTAATAAATCCATTGCTCAGCTACTTCATCATACACTGTAGTGAGTTACGTGGTCTCTTACTGTTATTCTAGCAACACTGTTTCTGACCTCTTCCAAGAGTTAAGAACTGGGCCACTTCCCTCAGACTTCCTTGAGCAGTATTAAAAGCAGAAGATACGTCAAAATTTACCTGCCATATTACCCAGTGGTCAAAATCATCCTCCTGAAAGTCATTTTGCTGTCGGAAAAGCAACCAATAAGCCATCAAACCACTTTATGTAATTGATTAGCATTTTCTGCTTGTTAACACACACATACACAAAAATCAATAATTTTATGGCTGTGAGACCCAGCCTTAATGATTTAGTGAGACTGTAATTTACTCTAGGCAAAACCAAAAAAAAAAGGCAAACAAAAAAGCCACTATTAGCTCTCAATAGCAAACTCCATTAAAGAAAACTGGTAGAAATAGAAAAGACTATTACTGCTTAGGCTGTATTAGTGCTAAAATACCTGATATCTGTAGATAATTATTTCCACTTTCTTTTACAGAAACAAAGCAGTTCTTAGTGCACACTCCCCCTGTATTTATTGTGCTACTAGAGAGAATACCATCAGCTCCATACTGGTACATGTGGTATATAAATATTAACCCAAAGGTTCAGAAAGAAAAAGAAGCTAGATTATGATCCTGGTCCAATTACCCTCAAAATAAATATATATTTTTTTTTAAATCAACTTACCTGTATACTGATATAATTTTAAGAAACCTAGACCTGTATACTGATATAATTTTAAGAAACCTAGACGAGGTCATGTGAGAGTTGCAAAGTACATGCACCAACAAAGGTCAGATTCCTAGTACTTACTAATACTGAAAATACTTTCTTTACTCCCTTTTGTCCCATTACTGATTGATTTTGTATACTACTAGACAATGGGTAGTTTACACAGCAGTAGCACAAGTAAAATATAGACAGTACATACAGGTGCAACACCTAAATTCTCTTTAGTACTAAAATCAAACCATGCTTTGCAGTTAAGAGTCTGCAAGATAAATTCAGATATCTGTCACATATCTAATGTTTCTGATCGAGCAATATTTATGCAAGCAGAGAGGTAAGAATCACAGGAAGTAGGAGAACATAGAGCTTAAGTATATCGCAAAACTCTGATTATGGCCTTTGTTTTGTTTGATGTGGTCACCACCAACTTACGCTTTGGCATAAGCAAAGTTCAGCACTATCAGAGGTACAATAAGTCTAAGCTTCCCTGACTACTATTTTTATACATTAGTACATACAGTAAAACCAAAACACAATCTTCAGAACAATTATCATCTTATGATATTGGGCTGAACCTTCTTCCCATAGACTTGATGTCCTTCCTTGTCTGACACTTTTACTTGGTGGCCATAAAGAAACATTCCTGATTTGAGTTAAATTCCCCTGTCTTCCAGGTACCATCTGCTGCACCTGAAGATTATATAGAGAAATGTTTATACTTTCTGTGTAAGGCTGAGACCTAAGATTGCAATAGATGTGAGACAAAAATAAACTGAAAAGAGTTAAGAAGTGAGATAATGTTTCAGTCTTTTCTTCATGACCCACTGTAGGGGTCATTCATGTGACTATAGTCTTTTTTTTCTTGTTTTTACAAATTTAAAGAATGACAAGGCCATACTTGGGATCTAAAGGAAGCTCTATTAACAGAAGCCCAGTTTGTTACATCTTACCATAAAGAATAATTTCAGATTAAATTATTGTAACATTATAAATAAGTCCATGTTTTTATTTTGCCTGTGCCCATGTGGTTGGAAAGGTTGCAAACCCACTCAGACCTTTTATCACAAGTAATCTGATCTTTGTAACATAATGGCAAAGAAGCAACTTTTGAGCAGGTTTAAGTTTCATTGTGGACCTTTTTTCTAATTTATTTTCTTCCCAACCTCTCACTACTTCTTTCCTGTATAAGGTTTTTCTCTTGTTACCATCAGTCCTGAAAAAAGTACATTGCCTTTAGATAATAGAGAAGGATAAGGAGGGCAGGAGCAAGGACAGAAGTCTTCTTCCACTGACCTAGAGGAAGGGTCACAGTAATGTTACAATTACATATCCTTTAAAATGTGATCAAACAAACCATCCAGAGCACAGAAGTTTGATACCATCATGATATATTGCACTGCTACTCTGCTCTTCCACCCTATTCTTCACGTTAGCGGGAAACAAAATTCACAGGATTTTAGCCCTCTGAACACATCAGTAAGCTATAGACTTGTCCTTTTCAGTATCCTGCTGGTTCAAATAACAGGAACCAACAGAAAGGATAGTTCAAAGACCATATGAGAGACTGCAACAAATCCAGAATCCTTGAGGTGGTTATTGGGTACCCAGCACCAACAGGCTTAACACAGTTGCAGTCTGCTTCAGGTTTTTCACATTCTCAACAGAATTTAAGAAGAAATCGTTTTTATTTTCCCTCTGAGTGAAAAAATGAAGACTGAGGGAGGAGGAGACTAGAGTGTGGTTACCCACACTTAGGGAGTATGAACTCATCCTTATCTTTGTTATCTGCTCCTCCTACCTCCTCCCTCCTGCCAACTCGGCGCTTTAGGATTTAGACAAATCATGAAAAGAAAGTAGCCTCCAGCCTCAAAGAAAGATATTTTTATCTATGCTTCTCTGTGTGGTTTTAGTACAAATAAGCATTGTTCCATCAACTAAGCATGGATCCTTGTGGCAACCCTCAGTATCTTTTCTAATCCTTAACTCTTCCTTCAGCTATTTCTGACATGCATAATGAATCTACACAGTTATTTGCTGCAGACAAGCAAAGGCCTTAGCTCCCTTTTCATCCCACTTCATTCACTTTACCAGCTGCAGTATTTTGTTTATTTCAATTATGTTTAACAAATTTATGAGGGTAGAAGAGTTGCATAGCACCTCTTAAGAATTCATTGCAAAGATTTTCATCCCAGTTTTATTCAGCAAATTGTGGAGTGTTCTGTAAATTTTCACAGCAGACCAGGTGAAAGCTCTTTAGCACAGGTGTTTCCGGGACTGGGATTTGTTAGGAAAAGTTACTGTTTAACAGCTTATGGCCCTTTTAAAACCAAAAATGTCTCTAACATCTTTCAAGATCCTGTTGAAAATGCCTGTGCATTTCTTGTAGACGCGCTTTGCCACAGATCTGATGATCTGAAAATCAATGCAAATAGTATTATGTAATGTTTCTACCTCTACAGAGTACTTTATCTTGTAGATTCTCATTTATTGCATTCATATACATCAGACAGTCAGCATAATCTTTAATCACACCTTTCATAATTGAATAATGTATAGGGGTAAATCTGGGTTATTGTGATGGGGATGCTTCCTTTAAAAGCATAAGTCTACCAGTCTTACTTTAGCTCATTTTAACACACCATTTCCACTGACTTATTGCCAGTTCTAAGAGTTACCACAGCACTGCTTAATAACAATGTGTGGTTTCTGACATTTATTTATAGTATACTAAAACCAAAATCAGGCTGGGTGGTAAGATTTTTAGACCACCTGAGATGTCTTTAAATCTTCAGCACATGTTTAACTGCAGTAAGAGCAGCAATAATCCCAAATATGCATTCATCACGGTATTGGCTGATTCACCCTTTAAAGTTATAGATTCATTTCAAAGAACTATTTTTCCCAAGTGTCCTTTTAAAAAATAAAAATGGTTTGTTATAACTTTTTTTACCAGCTAAGTGATGGAGAAATACTTGGAAAGACAACAGTGATGTTTAAAATTTTATTTTAGAGCAAGGCCATGTGTGCACAGTAAATTGATGGATTTTCTGGAATTAATTTAAGTTTTTCTTTCACCCTCTTCTTTGCCTTGCATGAAACAAGAACTGTACATTTAGTGTGAGACAGCATCAGTTGTTTAAGTTTATGAATGTGTAGTTATGAGCTTAAAATGTGTAATCATGCAGCACCTATTTTAGAAAAACTGTACTTTCTTGCAAAATTTTCTTTTAAGAAGAATTATGAAATACATCACTATTTTAAAAAGACTAGTTAAAATAAAAAGAAAAGTATAATAACTGATGTTGAAAAGCAGAGAAACAAACATTGACTTGACACACAAAGCTATCTGAACCAGACTAACCCGTGGTGTGAATTAGGATAGGTTCACAGTACTGGAAATTTCCTGACAGGTGCTGAACCTTCAATTTCCACTAGTTTCATACTAGTATTAAACATTTTTAATTTAACTTATACTGACTCTCAATTACAAGTATTTTTCTGCTCCGCTGATAAACAAAGGTACTATGGACAATGAGTAAAATCTTCTTAACCTAACCAAATCTGCCAATAAGTAGTTGACAGTGTAAACAAACATTCTTACCTATAGCCTTAAACTAGTGGACTAAATAGTTTAAGCATTTGGAATTACTTTGTCTGCAGTAAGCTGTCAAACAAGCTCTCATCCCACAGACTCAGCCTAGCTGAGATGTTCAAGTTACAAGAATTTCTTTTGGTGCACAATATCCCAGCTCTAAAATAAAAAAAAAAAACAAAGAAGTAAAAGAGTGCTTGCATTGTCTTTGTTAGAGGATAAGAAAAGAACAAAAATCGTATTCATTAAGAAGGATGGTAGTTCAGTAAATCTGTGGGATTTACTTTTGGGTTTTTAATTTTGCTTCATTTTAGAAATGTAATCACAGGAGAAAATAATGAAGACTAAATCAGAATAACCTCAGGCGTAAAGAACTGTTTAAACTCATGCTTGACATGGTGGGCAGTTATAGTCACTACCTTTAGCAGGGAAATACAGATGACATAAATGCATTCTGTGAGAATTGTTCTTAAAAAAATAAAAAACACTTTTCCTACAAGAATCTTATTTTTAATCAAATACACTTTACTGTTCAAGCAGGAAGCCAATTTGCTATTGCAAATGTTTTTGCTAAGTGATGGAATGTGCAGTCATGCACCAGCAATTGAATCCTGAAATTCAGTTTGTCCATGCTAGGCAAGAAAATGCTTTTGGGTTCAAGCATGCACTATATTACAAGGGGAGGCACTCAAATACATGAAGGGGAGGCCATGCATTTTATTTCAGAAGACTGAAATACATCTTGCAGTGTGGGGCTTTGATGTTATTCATATGCTAACAATATACCATTTCCTCCAAGTGCTCAATACACTGGAATAAAAAGACATAATTTGCTGACATTGTGCCGAACACTTCCTGTCCAGAATACTTATTGTCATTCAGCTTCCAAGGCTAATCCACCCAAAATAGCCCTCAACATAACCTTTAAATTACTCTTTTAACACTTTAAAATTCCAGTTAAAATAATTTAGCATTTTACAGAATAAAACGATGAGACAAAGACCATAACTGTATTTTCACTCTGCTTCTAAAATGCAGCTCTAGTGCCCCAGGGACTCCTTTCATCTAGTGTAAGTGCTGGCATATGATGCGATTGTTAACATAGCTGGCCACCAGATGAAGTGAATTATCTAAACTGCCAAGGTTCCTACTTTCATTCCAATTTAAACATCAATTTAACACAGAAACTGAAGGGTATTATGAAAGCTTTAATATGAACCATTTCAGACATGAAAAAGAAATAGAAGGATTTCTCAAACCACCAAAATAAACAAATATGTAATTCATTGAACCTGAAGATGAGCTGGAGAATGATCGGTGCACAAAGGCAAGTCTGTCTAACGCCTCACGCTGGTAAATAAATGCAGTGTACTCCGGGCACCTTGCAAAACATAAAGCACCTGTGTGAACCCACAGGGGCATTATCCAGCAGCAACCCTTACACCAAACGGTTAAAAGGGGAGCCTGTAGCCAACAAACATTTGGTTACTGTTTCTAAGGGAAAACAGTGGAAGCACATTCTGGCCTTTTAGATTACCGTATTCAGGAAGGATTTTCTCCAGTTAAAACAATTATATTACGGATGTCTTTCTGTAAGTCATTTAATCATCTTTTTTCTCAGTTCCTTCCTCCTCCATATAATAATAATTTTCTCACTCTGTTCAATGTCATACGCACAAGGCTGTGAGCTCTTCAATGCAGCAGCTCTCTTTGCACAGCACAATGCGGTTGCCTCTTATCTAAGGTACTGAGACATCATTAGACAGAAAAACCACAAGCAGTATTAATCAGCTTTCCATGCACTAAGAAGATGTTCTAGTCTCAAAGCATGTGAGAAAACTCTCTGAACAAATGTTCTGGGGTAAATGAAGTTTTTATAGACAGAAGGGCCCATGTCTTCAAGGATTTAGGTGACTAGCCAGTGATTTAAAAAGGAATGACTAGTGTTAAGATGTGGTTGTTTGTAGACAGTTTGCGTAGGAGAAGAAAAATAAATTAACTCAAAAAAGGTAAGCTGTAGGTCTAGCGTCTCTTTCCCCAGTACTATGGAGTGCTACAAGACATGTTGAAATGGGAAGCTGTTTCTAATGAGGTTAATCACAATGCACCCAGTAGGCATGTGTGCAGATTTTTGTAAAATCCAAGTTTATTACCTACTAGCATAAATCATCTTAGTCCCTTAGTGGAAAGAAATGTTCTTTCTGCACTATACTTGAGCAGAGAAAAGTTTTTCAGTGAACAAGACTAATAAATTACCAAAGGGAAGAACAGCCTTTGAAGAAAATGCAAATATGGTTACCATGTTCTGGCATTAATGAGACTGCACTGGATATACTTTAGACATTTTGGTCAATATATTACAAAAAAAATAACAAGATTGCTAACAGCTCCCAAAATTATTGAAGAATTTGAGGATACAAGTTGGCTACTGAAATTAAGGGGAAAAGAGACAAGTGACAAACTTCTTGAGAACATGAAACAAGGCAAACCTATAAAATTGGTCAGATCACTAATTAAGTCAAAGTAGTCCTTCTGGACTTAAATGGGAGAGGGAAAAAAAGCCCATGTGACCTCATTTACATAAACAGTGGCTGTAAATGGAACAGAGTGCCAAAGCAAAGAGGTGGTGACAATCACTTTGAAGGGGATTTGGCAATTTTTACAAGACAAAATTAGTCAACATACCAATAAATAGTCTGTTCGTTTTACATTGGCAATTCCATATTGCTCTCAGCCAGCCAGCTACCAAAACCTCAACTCTAAAACATAGGCAAGAAAAAATAAGAACTCATATAAGAAGGACAGACACATTACTCATTATTCAGATAATATGACTGTTACCACTTGTAGAGACGACTTTCTAAATACTTCAGTGCAGGTTCAAGTTACATCTTTTTCTGCCAGATCTTTTTCATGCAATGACCCACATGGGCAAACCTCATGAAGTTCAACAAGGCCAAGTCCTGCACATGGGCAGGGCAATCCCATGCACAAATACAGGCTGGGCAGAGGATAGTTTGAGAGCAGCTCTGAGGAGGGGCACTTGGGGGCATTGGTGGATGAGAACCTCAACATGAGCTGGCAATGTGCGCTCGCAGACCAGAGGGCCAGCCATATCCTCGGCTGCATCAACAGAAGCGTGGCCAGCAGGTCGAGGGAGGTGATTCTGCCCCTCTACTCTGCTCTTGTGAGACCTCACCCGGAATACTGTGTCCAGCTCCGGAGCCCTCAACATAAAAAGGACACGGACCTGTTGGAGCAAGTCCAGAGGAGGGCCACAAATATGATCAGAGGGGTGGAGGACCTCTCCTATGAGGACAGGATGAGAGAGTTGGC
>VZSZ01011125.1:12639-32019 GCA_013398815.1 Ibidorhyncha struthersii | reverse complement strand
TTCCTTTTTTTTTTTTTTTTTGACTCTTAATTGGTGCATCCGCAAGACACCTAGCCCCAGGAATGAAGCATACAACATACTGTGAAATTCTATCCTGTGTATCTTTTTCTACTATTTATTGTAATAGGTATAAACAAATTAGTTATGCTACTTTGACACTGATGCCATCCTACATGCAAATATTGCAAAGTTCTGGCCACCTTATCAACGTGTTTTTTCTTCCTGTCACACTTTTAATGAACTAGTACTTTACCATGACTTTACACAGCCACAGAATTCCACAGAGGCGTAATAAAAGTGTAGTGTTCTACATACAGTCCTCATCTTTGTGTACTTCTATCCCGCTTTTTCTGAATCTCAAGATTTCGTGTGTGTGTATGCATTTATAAATACTTGTGGCTTTGCTTTTTTACTTCTTTTTAAGGGAAATAACGCAATGAAAGTGAAGGCACACAAAACAAGCAAATGTTCTAGACATGCAAATACAACAAAAGCAGTGCTTGTCAAGTGTGGAAAGGTTGGTACAACCAAAATACATAAGAATACACAGAGGCCACTTCCTCTCTTGCACTGATCTTGGACGTTCTGCTCAAGACTCAAGACCATTTACAGTAGTTCTGAAATGCTGACTTCATTAATGCACAGACCTCAGCAGGACAAAGACTGTTGAGGATGATTGATTGAAATTCAGAACATCTTACAAAATGATTTGTTTGACATAGCCAGTAGGGAGCTCTTGTTTGTTGAACTTATTACTCATTCATGTATTCATGAAAAAAAATACAATAAAAGTATAATCCCTCCATAGTGCCTGAATGATCACATTGAAATGAACCCAGAGCTTTGCAGTGCTAAGCAAGGTCTTTACTTTGCAACCAAACAGTTTTATATTGCAATATCATTAGCTGAGCCTAGAGTTTACATTATACTTATAAATCAGCAAGGGAAATTTAACCTGCATTGTAATCTAAGGTTATGTTGAAAATCAAATATTAAAAATACACATGCATAATAACAACTGCTTATGTGACTTTTTTATTTTCTTCCTAAATGATTTAGCAATTACTGTGCTGAAATGTAACTAGGACTGTGAATCTCTTTGCATTTTGAAAACTAAAACATGGATCAAAAGAAATACAGAAATAACAAGTATGCTTTGGTAATATGAAAGAAATTATTAGAGTAAACCAGTATCACAGAAAAAAAAAAACCCTGTCGTTTGAAAAAAATTACTGAAAAGATTTAAATCAAACTCTCCTGTGTTCAAAATACTGAGAAAATACAGGACAACAATTTAAGAGAAAAATCTTTATCATAAGCTCAAGCACTGAATAGCCTTTACATTCACAAATGTGAATGGGATGTATGTCATTTTGCTGTACTGTATGATACGAAACAATGCTTGATTTTCCACTCCTTGCTAAACTTTCTTCCTGCTCCTCTCTCTAAACTAAACTTTTGGATGTTTCTATTCAGCTTGCTGTAGTCTTACATTGTATATTCACATCCTGTCTTATCTTGAAAAGAAATATATTTACACACTGGGGACACCAGGTTTTGCATTACTAATTTCCATAATTTGTCATTTATTCTCAAGCATAGTAGATGCAGAGACATTTGGCAAGGCACTGTTACTGTATCTGACCTTGCTGTTGTCAAACTGTTGCACTAAACCGAGAGGACTTTTGGAAATCATCTTGATTAGTTGTTTCCACTTGCTTCAAAAAGAATCTTCCCTCCTCTCTGCTAAATGCTTATAACTTGTGATAGAAGGATAAGGAGTCCTCCCTGACTTTGAAAGGTCTGAGTCAGCTTTCCAGTGAATGCTTTCTGTCAGTTTTGATCAACCAGACCACAAAAGCTGAAAAAGCCTTATGTTAACAAAGTGTATCTGATTGCATAAAAAAAGTAAGTAGTTTTCGGAAGAGATTGAGAAAATGGTTAGGCCCAAATGCACGCTTCCAAAGCTCAGACTAAACAGAAGCGTAGGCACTCATCTCAGTTCTCAATATGAAAGGTGCAGGACTCCTGTTAGAGGACACCTACACTTATTGCCTTCCAAAATACCTGCCTTCCCTTGCATTAATCTCTGTTCCTGTTCCTTCAATTGGACAAAAGATTTCAGTCATTAAAGGTTGTGTGTTTGATCTGCTCACTGTTTGCAAAGAATATTGATTAGCACCAAACCACATAAGGTTTTAGGCGCAGAAGACCTCCTCTACCTGTTCCTGTGATCTAAGCACAGGAGATTTGCATGATGTCACGCCAGCGAAGCGAAAAACATGAAGTTTCATCTTTGTGTTGATGCACTTGGACAGAGTAAAACAGCTCAGCCTGTAATCAAGACAGATTTCAACCTTTCTGAATAGACAGCATCTTAATATTTGAACAGAGAAGGTCACTTAAGGTTGGCTTCAAAATAACACAAAGAGATTCTAACACCATGTATAATCTCACTATGTTGTAAGGAGTGAGGTGGGGTTTTTTTTTCTGGAAAAGTTTTAAATATTTCCTTTTATTTACAGTCAATGGCTCGACTTGCTGTTACTCCTGGTAAGCACTTTGCTGTGTTGATGCCTAAAAGACAATAGTGCTATTTGTTAGATAATGGTGAAATAACAGCTTTTGAAAGAAACTTTTCTTCAATTAGGAAATAGTGCCAATTTGTTCTCAGCTTGTCATCACTTCATCAACTACTTCTGAAATAACTTACAATTTTTTGCATTCTTTTCTTCTGCTTGTTATTAATGCTATGAGCTATAAATCAACAGGAAGCCTAAAAGCATTACGAGCAGCTATACACCAGCTAACAAGACATTCTGCTAATAAGTCATTTAACAATAAAGCTTCCAATGCATTGGGGACATCTAAAAATGTCTTTTCACATGCAATATCAACATTACTTCAAATGGTGACTCTGATTTGTGTCAAATTGGAAATTTTCAGAAAAGTAAATCTGGTTAACAAGCTCATAAATTGCAGAGCTTAAATTAAAAGGAGATTAATTCAGTCAAATAAAAATTGGAAGGTGCTTGCATTAGAATTAAATGGTCAAAAACCAGGAAATAACTCAACTTTCAGAAACATATGTATAGCCTCTTAGGAACATCTGTTAGCAGAAAACAAGCTCTTTGCATGATGGAGTGGGATAACCTGTCTTCAGTTCAGCAGTAAAAAAAAAACAACGTGGCCTCTAATTCCTCATGTCTTCAGAGCTAGAGGTCTACAAAAAGTGGGTCTACAAGCGTCTCTGTCTTCTCTCTATTCTCAGCACCTTGAGGACTCCACTCAATCCTTTGCTAGTCTTACAGTAGTTTAAATTAGAAAAACAGAATTTAAGTTCTCAACCTTTGGTCTCACGACAAGGTCTTTTTCTCCTTATCAAGAACATACGATTTTTCAGGCTAGTGTATACCATGCAAAAGTATATTCACACACCAGCCTACTGTATCTACAAGGCAGAGACTACTGCTAGGCAAAAATGCTAGCTTAGTTTGCAGAAGTACGGTTCTATTCACCCCGAGAAGCAGGATTAACTGGTTCAATAGTACTGATTAAATAGTATTGATGCAGCTATACAGCTTTTGGCCTTCAATTAGCTCACTTATCTTTGCATAACACCACACTGAATTGTACATCATAACCTCAGAGTCACAAATATGCAATATATACACACCAGAGGCTTTCTACCAGTCCTTCTCCTTCAACCAAAGATCTTACCAGCAGGAGCTACCCATATTCTTTATTTGGAGGAATCGTCTCCCTTCGTTCTCAGGATGCTTACGCAGGCTTTTTGAAGTATCACTCTCTTAAAAGCTGGATCACTCTCTCCTGTCTTAAAACATGTCCAATATCTATATAAGGTAATCAGATGCAAGCCTGTCATCTTCTAAACCAAGTAAGACCCCCAAAATGAATCTTACTGTTAACTTCACACTGAGGCTGTCTCTTCTAATCCTTGTCTGTGGAAAGCTCCAGCTCTTCTCTCATACCTCATGTCCTGTGCTCATTTTGCTTTCACTTAATCTAAGTAAAGCTAAATTGACCTAATTAGCCTATAATTGTTAATCATATGTATTAAATGATTGCTTAAACTCTCATCCTGTTCCATCTTCAATGGTTATTTTATACAATTTCCTATATCAAATACTAACACAGGAAATACTAGATCTCCTATAACAGTCAAGAATAAGTAACAGGTCAACAGCCCAGACAGTAACTGTCTCCTCTAGGAACCATCCTAAGTGGCACTTTGATGATCTTCTTTCCCTCATACTCCTGATATAGATTCTAATTCGCTCATTTTCTGTAGTCATCACGTTTATCTGACATCTCATCATCCTAGTGAAGTAAAGGTGAGATGAACTTGCTCTAGCAGAGAGTGTTAGATCTTCACTGAGAAGGACCATGCATCCTGTGACAGCAGCTCAGGAAAACAGTAGAAGTGTATCTTCTGCTGCAGTGAAAGCCTGATCAATGGTCAGCTAGAGTCAGTGGGAGTCAGTGGATTTCAAAAGTCTTGCTCATTCATATTAAGAAAAAAGTTTTGCCCTGTTTAGCATGCAGTCACTTCTTATTACATACACAAACACCAGTTCATTATCTACTCCCTGTTCAACCATTACTAAATTTCTAAACTTGTTAGAAAACTATTCCTAAAAAGTCTTCCACTTACCTTCGTGTGGAGAGATTAACATTAAAGTGTTTGGGAACAGCAGTCTTTCCTGCTCATGCCCAAGTGTTTTGCCAGCTGATTTCATCATGGTGTGAAAATGTCAGTGATTAGACAAGTGTAAGCCCCTGCTCTCTTATGAAGTTCATTTTACTATCAAGGCATCAGTCAGTGTAGCCATAGCAATGGCAATTTTATTGTAGTGAACTAATATCCAAACTCTTACCGTGGAACCAAGTTACAGAGACTTGGACAGTCAATTCAGATTGTAATACTTAAATGGTCATGACTTAAATCTTACAAATGGAAATTTTCATACACGTGTTTCAATTAAATATTTCTATTTATTGAGGACAGAACAAGTTCTGCTTAACGTTGTAATACCAGTGTAGGGCACTGAAGGTATAACTTGTCCTGATATTCACACAAGCTTCTTTTCTTTTTTTTTTTTTTTAACCTGCAGTCAAGTGGTATTCAGGAAGGTAAACTCCTGCTGTCTTTGGAGACCAAAGAAAATCAAGGAAATTACTTCCAATCTGATCCTGAACAATCAAACATTCAGCTGTTCGATATTTCAAAAAGCAAACACATCAGCACCAATTAGAATTGGCTTTTGCAAAGTAATTTTTTATCCTGTAGTCAAATAAAAGTACAATTAAATTTTCCCGTGAGTTGATTTTGGAATAAAGGAGAAGAAATATAAAAGAATGGAACAGGATGATCCAAAGACATTTTAAAATAAAGATTTGGTAGTTACTTTAGAAAGAACAAGAATAAAAGGTAACTTTAATTTTTTCCTCATTGATGGGAGAATCAAGAAGGAGGAGAAGAGAGTGAAACAGCAGACTAAGCAAAATAAGCGTCCTTGTCACAGATGACAGTGCTTTATCAGCACACACCAAAATGTACTGTCTAGTGGTCAGAGAACTAAATATCACAGCTAAGCCAGGGACATAGTTGTTTTGTGGATTCTGGTAGGAAAACAAGCATCCAGAATACTCGCTTCAGGAGAACAAGTGCAGCCTTCTCCATTCACAGTCCAAGGTATTTTGGGACCTAAACATAAGCTACACCTATTGCTCATTTGGACAAAAAATCAAAGCACACTGAAATCAAAACAGTGGGTTGTTTATTTTGTGCCGTCTGCCACCAACATTACATAAACTTGGACAGCATGATCCATTACTGTTTCTGCAACAAGAGCACAAAGGTGTTTACTGGTAGCAAAGTTTTTGTTGAGAAAGTGGGTTTATTTTACAATTGTTCAAACAAGATTCCAACTTGCTTACATAATTTTTTGGAGGAATGCTGTGTCAATTGAGTGCTTGAAGTCCCATTCATGTGGAAAACTTAATGTATGATAAGAAAAAAACCCACACATACAACAGCATGACCATTATGCCTCTGCAAAGCAAAAAACTGCCTGCAGTAAAAAACACCACACTGATTTAATCACTGCTGTCAACATTTGCTTCTTTTAGGCCCTAAGGACCAATAGACTCTTACAGGGAAGCAAATCTGGGTCTTACATACAGGCAAAGCTCCTAGTACTGATTATTCACAGTCAAGTCCCCAGGAACTCTTACTACATTTCATATTTTTCAATTTGAAAGAATGCACTACTTATCTTGAAACCTCCTTTTTCCCAGAAATGTAATCCATCAATAAAAATGTAACATCAGCACAAAAAACCCTGCAGAGCTGATGTTTGTCTCTGATTTTCCCTTAAGTGTTCAATAAATTAATATACAACTATCCACCTCAAAAATCATTATCCAACAGTATTGTCCATCACCATAGAATAATACCATTCACTGATGTAAAACTAAGTTGGAAGCCTCTATAACTAGCCATAGCTGTGATAGCATCACTGTCACAGCCTCCTTTTCCTAATTGCACATGTATTTTTGCTTCTCAACTAAGCAAATGACACAAAGGAACTGAATTTGACAGTTACATGATTGTTACAGTTGTTAACCATTCATGCTGCTAGGTGCTTTATCTATCTCCTTGAACTGCAAAATGAAAAGTAGCACCTTAAAAGTTAATGTTATACTGAGGTGAGAGAAAAAAGATGAAAGGGGTTAAAGAAATAGTACTGGCTCAGAGGAAACCTGAAAATTCAGAGACCTGGTTCAGAGACCTGCAAATCTTGACATACTCTATCTATGCTATTATGGTGCACCACCTTTATTCCCTTGCTTTTATGATTAACATCCATGTTTATGATACATAAGAGCTACAAACTATGGAAAGCTACTCAAACAGCAAAGAGGACAGCAAAGACCATATTTACTATAATAATTGTTTCTCAAGTCTAAAGAATTTGAACAGAACTTGAAAGAACATCATCAATGTTTCTGATTTGTAAAAAAAAACCTAAAAATTAAAGATTTACTACATTTCACTTCATATTACAGCATGTAAAATTTTACTTTCCTACCTAATCTCTTCCTTAATTTCTCTTCACTACCTGTAACTATACTATAAAATATTCAAGAACTTCCCATTATCTAAACATTCAAAACCAGCTTAAAAACATGAGTGTGTGCCAAGCCAGTAAGGTATATGGATATAGTTTGATTTCCCTTCTGGACACAGGCTGTATATGCCTGTGAATTCCTAAATACTGACTCTACTTTTTATTCTGCCCAACCAGGACACAACCTTTATTCAAGCTTCTGTATCTAAAAACAGGAGAATTATCTGCAGAAACTATTTTGTAGATATGCATCTGGCTATATCAGGTAGGATGTCAGAAGACCTTAAAACATAATAGAGCATAGAGCCTTCAGATTAGACGACAATAGATCACTCCTTAGTGAAGACATAGATGCAAACACTTTAGATATGACAAATGACAAACTACAAAGAATGTTTTTCTTGGTAACTNAAAGTATTTTTAAATGACCATTGGTTAACCTTAAGGTGAAAAGAAGAAGTAACCCTGTAAAAAACAAAACTCTTGAGACTTTGGTTCCTGCAGTTTTCTTTGATCTTTCTTTACCAACAGTTCTGATCTTACTTCCAGTCCCTATGTTTTATGTCCAGTAGTGTGGAACATGTGTTTGCTGAGACTGGCCCCAAATGAACGGCTAATAGTTGAGCTCTGCCTGCTGTTCCAGCCACTGCTCTCTTTCCATTGATTTTCATGAATCTTGAAAGAATGTAATTATCTTTGAGAACCCAACTTTCATAGAATCATAGAATAGAATCATAGAATAGTTTGACCTTTAAAGGTCATCAAGTTCAACCCCTCTGAAATGAGCAGGGATATTTTCAACTATATCAGGTTGTTCAGACCTCCATCCAACCTGACCTTGAATGCTTCCATGGATGGGGCATCTACCACCTCTCTGGACAACCTGTTCCAGTGTTTCACCACCCTCATCGTAAAAAATTTATTCTTTATATCTTGTCTAAATCTACTCTCTTTTACTTTAAAACCATCACCCCTTGTACTATTGCAACAGGCCCTGCTAAAATGTTTGTCCTCATCTTTCCTGTAGGCCCCTTTTAAGTACCAAAGGGACACAATAAGGTCTTCCCAGAGCCTTCTCTTCTCCAGATTGAATAACCCAACTCAGTCAGCCTGTCCTCACAGGAGAGGTCCTCCAGCCCTCTGATCATTTTTGTGGCTCTTCTCTGGGACCAACAGGTCCATGTCTTTCCTGTGCTGAGGGCTCCAGAGCTGGACACAGTGCTGAGGTGGGGTCTCTCCAGATTGGAGTAGAGGGGCAGAATCACCTCCCTCGACCTGCTAGCCACTCTTCTTTTGATGCAGCCCCACATACAGTTGCCTTTCTGGGCTGTGAGCTCACGCTGTCGGCTCACGTACAGCTTTTCCTCCACCAGTACCCCCAAGTCCTTCTGGGCATGGTAGCTCTCAATCCCTTCATTCACCAGCCTGTATTGATAGCAGGGGTCGCCCCGACCCAGGTGCATGGCCCTACACTTGGCCTTGTTGAACCTTATGAGGTTCACACTGGCCCACTTCTTGAGCTTGTCCAGGTCCCTCTTGATGGCATCCCATCCCTCAGACATGTCAACTGCACCACTCGGCTTGGTGCCATCCACAAACTTGCTGAGGGTACACTCGATCCCACTCTCTGTGTCATTGATGAAGATATTAAACAGTACTCGTCCCAATATGGACCCCTGAGGGACACCACTTATCACCAGTTTCCAACTGGACACTGAGTTGTTGACCACTACCCTCTGGATGTGACCATTCAATGAGTTCCTCATCCACCAAACAGTGCACCCATCACATCCACACCTCTCCAATTTTCACAGAAGAATGTTATGGGGAACCAGGTCAAAGGTCTTAATGTCTTTCAATTTTGTTTGAAACTGACCAGTTTTTGGAGGGGATGAAGGGAACCAACAAACAGCTGGCTTCATTCTACCTTCTAGGTCTTTTAACAGCATGTTGTGGTTTGGGCTGAACTGGCCACTGGGCAGTATGACAGATGTGCTCCCCTACCTCTCTTCAGAGAGACGCAGGGGAGAGAGAGAGACTTATGAGTTAAGAAGGAACTAAACTACTCTAATGAAATATTATTAATGAAATAGAAAGGAAATAATAAAATATATACAAAACCGTACCAAGGTCCCAGGACAACAATCACGTCACTGGCTGGCACTCAGGAAGTGATGGACAGGAACTGGATTCTGGATCTGGATTCAGGGTCAGGATCAAAGGCAGACGAACAGAGTCCTCCTCAGACACTGACCATTGAAGAAAGAGAGCTGACCCTTTGATCCCTCAGCTTTTATACTGAGCATGATGTAGATGGGATGGAATACCCTGTGGGTCAGTTTTGGGTCATCTGCCTTGTCTGCTCCTCCCTGCAGGTGGGGCCCCTCTATGCTTTTCCACTTGCGACCCTCCAAAGGGGGAAATAACAAAGTTGGCTGGCCTTGGGTGTTAGGGCAGTAAGTGTAAGCAAGAGTCTCTCTGCATACCTTGCCTGGGAATCAACTATAAACATTGGTCTTACCACTCTGAGAGTAAACATTGTCTGCACAATATGCTGTTAAATTCAGTAGTTAGATCTAGCTAAGAATTGAAATTACTGAACAGAAAATTGGTTCTGTTTTACCTCAAACCAGGACACAGTCACTCGTGTACATAATGAAATGATGGAGAAGTATGCGTATTAGCTTTTTTGCTCATCTGTTCTTGGTTTCCCACTTTGTTAGAGTGCTCAAAGTACCTAGACTGACACCTACTCTAAGATACAACTTTTGCTGCTGTTACTTGAATGGATCAAGTTATTAATGTAGTTTGTCCTGTCTTTTAATTCAGACATTCTATTTCAAAAATTTATTTATAAACAGCAGCACCACCATCACTGGATACAGATACACAAAGAACACAGTCCAACTGCATTATGTGCACTAAAACCAACAAAAATAACCCATTAGTTTGCATAATAGTTCATGTTTTTAAATATCAAAATATGTACATAGTACTACATGTTCAGGTGTTCTTGACATATTTGATATAGTCAAAGAACATATTTTGGAGAAGCAAGTCTCAAGAGTAGCACTATCTGAAGAACTGTTAACAGACAGAGATGAGGCATTTAAGCTGGAAAGGAAGCAGGACAACACCAACAAAAAATGATCACAAGAAAGATATGACAAATGTATCTCAATTTAACCTCTCTCTAAACTGGCAAAGCTGAGAAAAATAAGCATCACATTTTCAAGCACATACAATTAGGCACACTTAATCCCATCTAAGTAGTCATCCTAATCTTGTATATTTCAGTAGCAAGTGGACTGATTTCCTACCCATTCTGTAGATTCAAGTATGTATTCACATCCGCAAAAAAAAAAATTGATAAACAAAGAGACTCTGTGGAGAGGATCCAAATAAATTGACAAGTAAAACTGAATTATATTGACTCATCAGCTTCAGGGACTGCCAAATCCTTCTCAGCAGAATGCTTTATCTTCCAGGATCTTACTGTGTTATGGTTTCTTATTCTTCATAAGAAAGGCCTTCAGTTTTATGAACAATAAGTGTTTTCCATACCATGACCAAATGCATTTAAATGCAAGTTTTTTATTATGAAAGCTAAAAAAACCCTGTTAAAAATTAGCCAAACCAAAGAAAAGTAAGCTAGAGAGAATCAAACATTTATTTTACTATGACAGTTCAGATGCTGTGTTTGGGTCCAATAAAGTTGCACGGTCAGAGATAATTTCTTACACTGAAGGACATTAAAAATAACCAATACTTAACACACACCACGGGTTCCTTAACTTTTTGGACCCTAGACCCCCATCAGCTCTCAATATTGCTGATAACTATTTTTTTTTTAATGAAAACATTAGAGATGCAAGATGTTTTCTAGGATGAACTGAAGCCTGCCACGAAGACCAGTTGTACATACATAACCTTGAAGACTACTAGTGTTTTTGTATTAACAATGCCTACAAGAAGAGAAAATCAAGTTTAAGAAGATAGTAACCATATTCACATACACTTAGATATAGACTACGGTGTGAAGCTGAATCAAAAACATGTTCACATTTGGATTTGATAACACTGAAATCACAAGACTGTAGGTCAAAGCTGCAGAACTGTTTTCAGATTTCAAGAGTTTCCTTTTGACTACTTTCACCTTGAGGTGAAATGGTATAAGATTATTTGGTTTTTTTCTGGTAATTTTGGCAATTGAATTAGTAATAAAGAAATAAACACCTTATATATAAAAGTACCAATAAGAAATACAAGGAATTTAATTAGGCCTTCAAGTTAATATTTACCCATTAAAAGCTCAGTTTTCCAAAAATAAAGGGTTTTGCTGAAATAGCAGCATGTAAGTACCATTTTAGGCCACAAATGCAAGTATTGCATAATAAGCTGCCTTCATAAAGAAAAAAAAGACAAAACCGCAACTGGTCTGAGTCAAATTTTCATTGGAATTATTTGTACCTCAGAATAACAAAGACGTTAGCAAAATATTTCACGCAGACCTTCCAAATCTCGCTACTCTAAATTGCTCCAACTTAACCACATTTTAAACACAATAAAACTCAGCAACTATAATCTAAATCATACATTTACCAGTCTTTTTCCCATAAGCCTTGAAGCCTAAAAGTTACCATGGAAACAAATTCTCCATTTCCACAAATTGAAAGAGCCACTTAAAAACAAAACAAAACTAAAAAAATATTAACTCATTGTTAACTATGCTGTATTCAAGGTATAAAGATGGCAATGGCTAACCAGCTTGTGAGCAGTGAGGGATAATGAGAGTGACACTCTCATTAATTAATTTATAAATTAATCAGTAGCACATCTCTCATAAGACCATCTTCAAAAAAAAACCCTAAAAAATAATCACACTATTTTCTTCCAAAGAAGCATTTTTATCGTGTATTTACAACATGCCATTGTCACTGTTAATGTGTGATAAGAGTGCCACTAAACCACAAATTATCCTGTAACCTAAGTGGAGGCAGAACTGCTGGCTGAGCTTTAGATTCAAGCAGTGTATACTCAAAGTGTTGCCTACATTAGAGAATTACAGAGAGATTTAATCTCTCACAGCTTTGGTTTCCTATCTATAAAATGGGGATGGCAATGCTTGTAACAGCAGATAATACTTGGAAAAGGTACTGCTTATGTTTATCTGCACGGCTACCTAATCATGCAACTTCATACAATTGCCATATTGTGCTCTATTCATATCGCATGATGTTTATCTGTGACCTTGAGCAATAGAAAGAAGCTGTAACTCCCAAGGTTGTCTCTTATGTCTATAGAGGTGAACAGATGCATCTCCTGATACCTATTTTATACCAAAGTCTGATACATTTTAGATTATACATGACCTAAAAGTGTATGAAAAATCAAAACACCAGGGCTAGAAGCCAAGAACATGCACAACTGGGGATCAGCTAGCCTTGTTTAATCTAAGTCCCAGGAAATTCTATTATTGGATGAGTTAGGATTGGCATTCTTGTTACTCCAGAAGTCCTTTTCTTATCCATAGGCCACAAGAATAATCAGAAATGCTTCTGATATGGAATTTGCTTGCAAAGCCTCCTGCTTCTCGGTGATACTATTCTCAAAATACCTAAGGTTGGGGACCATCACCCTCTCATTCAGTTTGACATTGAATTTATCCTCCAAATGCTCATCATTCATTTTAACCTTGTTTAATCACCATATTGATCTTAAACATTGTGTCTTCTGAGAATCCCAACGAATGTGACAGTCCTGATAATGGCTTACATCATGTGAACCTCTGTCGGTTATAAACCAGTTTCAAAGCACTAATGACACTGAAGTACATCAGAGAGTAACTGTTCTTAATCTAAACCAGATTTGAAAACACAATGTCAAACAACTGTATTCATTTTTTTCACCTTTTTTCAACAGGTATTTCTAAGAGATCTTTGAATGGTGGCAAGCCATTCATTAGGATTTTTGAACTCATATAGTACGGAGTCACATAAACTGAAAAAAGTTTAAAATTAGAATTTGACTAGGAGTCAACAGATCTTTGGAATGCATTATGGCCCTATGTTGATTGCATCAGAAAAAATATATGAAAAAAAGTGCCATCTCATTTCTGAGTCATTTGATTTTTACTATTCTTTAATTCTCATAGTTTAGAAGTGTTTTCTTCAATCTCTATTGTAAAACAATAAAGGTACAAAAAAGACAGCAAATATCTAAAGAACCTGTAATTGTACTTAAAATAAAAGATAATAAATATTATGGGAATTGACTTTGTTTACTTTAAAGTGTGCATTAGAGGCAGGTTAACTTTTTCTAGTTCTCCTCAAAAATAAATATGGTTACAATGGGAGGTCTTAAATCCTCAGTATTATTCTTCCATGCAGTTGCAGTGCAAACAGTGAAATTATTTCCAGAAAATCAAACCACTCTTATAAGTGGCAGTTAGTAAAACAAAACCTATTGTTAAATACACTTTTTTTCTTCTTTCCCCTGATGAAAACCAGGAAGGTATATTCTATTTTTGCTATACAAATGAAAATTTGCAACAATGCTATATGCTATTTTTAGCTTTGTAAAGACCGACTATAATCACAAATTTCATCAAATTTCCTAGCACTGTCTGCACAGGATAAATATTCACTACTCTCACTTAGAGGTATGTTTTAACATTTTCAGATGAGAAAAATTAGGTGTTCATGTGGTTTTAGGACATTCTCCCAGTTTCAGACTAGCTACTGTCTCTGGTCATTGAAGAAAAGCCGATGACAGAGCTTGTAAGTAAAAGTCTTCTAGCATAGAAAAGAAAAAAGTAACATACTAAAGGAAAGAGGGGAGAGGCAGCAAGACAGAATTCCATGTTTCTCAAGAGGTATGGCACAGAGGACACTGATTAACCAATACCATCTAAACCAAAATATTCTAAGGATGTTACACGTCAGCCAAAGCTTTAAGGAGCAGAACAACTTTACTTCTTTCTCTGCTAAAAAGGTATATGGTAATCATCATTAAAAAAATCAGTCTCTGATTCAACCCTCTTTGTTTTATAAATCTTTAAAGCATGACTGTATTGCTTTTCTTAAGTCCCTTCTCCTGATACAGTTTCACTATGTGTAACCCTGTTCGCCCTCTGAGGATGAAAACTCAACATCAATTTTTTTCTACATCTTCTGTCAAACAGAAAACAAATAGGAAAATCTTCAATTATTTTTGCTTTTATAAAGTGACTACTGTACGACTTGGAGAACAATATTGCTCTTTGAAACGTTTTTTTCGTACAGCTATAGGGTGTGCACACCCTTGACCCAACATTAAAAGTCCTATGCTTTAGCAATTCTTTTAGTCATTCGTATTGTGCTCCCTTATCGGCCATGACAATAGATGTACTGTCTAGCAATCAGTATACATACAAGTTTACAATGTTATTATTGTCATTTTAGAATAATCACCTTGAGTTAACATAGCCTTTGATTCTCTAACAAATAAATCTTTGCCATTTTTGGACTACAGTCCTGACGTTGCCTCAAACTGATCTTCATATATCATCATCAGCCCGTAACTTTATGGTGCTTCTTGAGAGTTTGCTTCACCTTTGCTTCAAGCTCATTTACTTTCCCAGTAGAAATAATCTCTCCACTAGGATTAACACATGTTAATTTCACCACAAATTTTATCCAGAACCACTTCACAGTGATTTCTAATAGCCAGTTACAAGACATACTCTGATGCACAAGAATTTAAACAATAAAGTTTCCATTTAGGATACTATAATCATTAGTTCACTTTTGACCCCTGAGCACTTTCTACAAACAATTCTTCTTTACTATACAGGAAATAAAAAAACACCTTACACCCTAAATAATGCACATTTTATCTTTATAAAAAAAGTTGCAAAATAGTTTGGTTTCTTATTAGTTAAATTAACTTGGACTACAAGCACGATATTTTTTTATCTGTGTTCTCTTCTTGTCACAAGTATACTTTACACAGATCCTTGCACACTAACCCTGTTTGCAAAGCATAGATTCATCCTTACGTAATTCACTAATACTCTTCTTATGTATGCCCCTAGAAATCTGTAGTACACTAAGCCAGGCAATGGTACATTGCCTTGTTTCCTTATCTCAAGGCCTGTTTGACTATGTTCTGTGACATGGAAAAGTCCTGTGCATCTTTAAGTTTAAACAAAGATGTTCCAACATCTTTCATATGTAAAATATTGCACATCTGTCACACCATTCTCATCTGTTAAGAATGGGAAAACTTCTTGAGGAATTTGTGGTTTCCATGTTTTGTGACACTTCTCCCTCTCTCAAAGGTTTGGACATGGGAGATACTTTTTGTGGTCTCACGTGCAGTCTGAAAACATCTCCACTCAAGTGAACTGCTGTAGATTTCCATCTTCTGAAAACTGCCTTTTCAGTCAGGGTGATCTTAAGCCAACTACCTTCCAGCCATATCCCAGTTTTCACTAGACATAAATAACTTTCACCAACATGCGGGACACACCATAGAGTATATCTTCCAACCTCTCAGAAACCAGACAACGATTAAAGAGGACATTAGCATCAAGCAACAGTTTCACAGACAATGAGAGACTGAGCCATCACATCTCAGAACAGCTGACAGCTTGCCCTTATTTCAAGAAGCATCAGCAATGCCTTCCAACAAAAGGTCCAAGGCTATTCCACTTTTTTTCCGCAGCTATATAAAGGGCATAGATCCCATATTCAGCTGGCTGTGAAGATCTTGGCACATCTGAGATTGCCAATCAAGAACAAGACAAAACTCAATCAGGATAGGTTCCGCCTTGACATTCTCCTGCCTTCATATCATTAAATTGCTGTGGAAACCATTCTATAACCGTTAAAATTGTATCTACAGAGAAAATTGAAATAGTGTCTTTTCTTTGAATCTACTCTCTATTATCAGAATACTTACTTTAAAATTATGTCCTTACAGAAAGGCCTTCCACAATTTAATATTTCTTCCCTTGGAAAAACATCTGTTGGACTTAGAACACACACATTTTAATCACTAAATATATAATACAATTTGAGAAAAAAATTGAACCAAAAAATTCTGTAGGGAAAAAAGGGATAAACAAATTAAAAAATATAAATACAACCCTACAGTTACAGATTGAACTGACTTTTTTTGTTGTTATCCTGTGAAATGTTTAACCAGTGCCAGATTATTACCTTTGCCTTTTTATTAATCTTATCTGCACTGTTGTGTTCCCAGGCTACTACAAACATTGCATAAAGCCTTGTCTATATGGTAAATAAGCTCTATCTGGTTACCTAGGTATGACACAAACCATTTTCTCTGAACTGAATACAAAATTAAACATTTAAAAATGCAGACCTTAGGGAAAAAGGTTTTCTGCCAGAATATATTATTTATATTTAACATTCATATTCTCCTGTCAAATTTTCAAGCAGTGAAAGTGAACAATATTTAGTGTAATTTAATTTTAAATCTTATGCTAATTGTCAGTGACCTTTGAACCCTGGAAGTAGTGCTACCATCCGCATGGCAAATGTAATTATGGAATTTGATTTCTTATATGTTGTAAGCAATGAAACTGCTTTAATTGACACTGATATATATTTGTAATAACTTCTGTGTAAATTAAAAATCAATGCTAATTTTAGCTCCCTGGATACTATTTTTATTGAACTGGTTATTTCTTTGGAATTAGAGATATGCAGAAGCAAACATTTTTGCAGAATGTACAGTATGTGTTTTAAATCACAGTGTAGTTTTGCATGCATGACACATGTTTAAAGCTTGCATATCTCACACTTACGTAGACACACACAAAGACAAATCCCATCAGATCTAGTCTGCCTCCAGGAGATTTTGCTTCCAACTGATTTTTGATTGATTGTCAAGCATGCTTCACAATGACTAAGTGGCATATCATTGTATTATCCGGTATCAGTGCTGCAGTGCACTGTAGATGTGCAAAACAGGGCTACAAAAGAAACTAAAAGTAGAGTTATTAACTTTGCTTTTTTTCCCCACAATTTTTGTAAGACAATCTGGATTTAGCAGACCCTTCAGCCCTGTTGTGCTTTCAAATAAATGCTTGGCAAACATGGCAAATTTGTTTCATTTTTATTTTGTCATTTTTCTTTGTCTGCATACTCATTGCTTAAATGTTGGAAAGCAAACTATAAATACAAATATCTAAAGTAAAGTTACAACCTCATACCAAGGAGGTTGTTTTTGTTTGGCATCAATAAAAATATTTTGTCATCTAGATACTGGTGTTCTTTACAAATTCAGGTAAATTTCAGACTAGGCTTTGAAATAGTCACAACAGCTGCTGTGGGGAGTGGAAGGTGATGTTTGGCCCTCAAAACCAGCATGCTGAATTGCATAAAATATTTTTGTATTGTCATAAAAATCACAATAACTTATAATTTTTCCCTAAAAGTAAAAAGGATAGGAATATATTCTGACATTATCTTTCATGTTTAAATGGTGTTAAACATACAAGCTACATATTAAATAAAGATGGATTGAGGAACAATGAAGACAGTAAGAACACTCACAGCTCAAAGGTTGTGCTCTCACACGCAGCACAGGGCTACATCTGATCTCACAGTGGTTTATCCTGCTGTGACTGCATAGACTTCATTAAGCTTTATCCTTTATATAAACACAAATGAATACATAAATGGAAGACAAAGAGTTGCACAGATTTTATACTAGGAAAGGGGGGTGTGATCTTAATCGGGAAGCACTCAGCTACAGCTCCAGTTCTGTTTTCAAAGGCTGTTTGTTCACATTGCACTCCTTAGCAAGAAAGAGAATTTACATCATAGCTGCAAAGCAGCAAAGAGAGTGCAATATTATAAAATATTTTTCTTTTCAAAGAAATAGCATTTCTCACCTGTAATGAAAACTCAATGTGACCTAAATTAGGTCTTTAAATTAGAAGCATTAAACCATACCAGCCGTATTATTTTAATAATTTCTTTTTGTTCCACGCCAAGTAGAGAACTCTGTTCTTTCCTGGATCCTTTCCTAGCAGTACCAGTCAGTCATGAGGGTGTACCTAGGACTTGCACTCCACAGTGAGAACCATTATCACCCCTCTCACTCCAGGCTCTTTTCAGCAAACTGCATTTGGGAAGAAGAGAAAATAGGAAAAAAATCAGACAACAGCAAAACATAATTGATTTCTGTTAGCTTGCAAAAAGAAGCACATTTTTTTAATCAAATATTTTACTGTAAGCAACTTCTCATGAACTAATCCCTTGTAAAAATAAAAGAACGAGAAGAAAAATGTTATAAGTTAGATTTTGTAAATGTCACAGAGGCCCAGCATAACCCAACATACTTATAGTTATATTTTACTCAGAGAACAAACCTTCGACTTGTAATTTGCTTCTGATGTAGCCTAAAAGCACTTTATTATATTAAAGCTTATTGATGCCTGTAAGGCCCTTTTACCTACTGCTATTTCAAATGTAGTGAAATAATGCAACACTAATCTCTAAGACTTTTATTCCATAATAGATGTTTTTCTCACTAAATCAATTCAAAGGCTAATTGGGGTGGAAGGTGACTATCTCTAGTGGTTATAAATACATTTGCATTGCTATCAATCTTTTACACGACTGATGTTTAACGAGGCTGAACAAGAGCTCAGTCTAGCCTTTGAGCTGCACAACTCGATTCAACACGTAGACAATGGTGCCATCAAGTGGAAAAACTAGTAGTTGCAATACTTCCTCTCACATACTTCCCAAATCGTCACCCACGAAAGGACCACAAGAAAGACATGGCAGGGGTGCAAAATTCTTTTGCTCAACTCCACATTTGTCCTGTGGATTCCAACGTCCGAGCAGTTCTTCCAGCATGCAGAAAACATTGCCCAAGCTCCTTTCAGCTCTGCGGAGCACCTGAAACTCAACCCATTACCATCTACCAGAGTGTCATGGTTTAGGCCAAATCAGCCACTGGGGATGTTGGAGACCCCAGATGGGACTGACAGATGCTCCCCTCTACCCCTCTTCAAAGAGGGAGGCAGAGGAGGGAAAAAGAGACTTAGGAGTTTAGAAGGAACTAAACTACTTTAATGAAAATAGAAAGGAAATATATACAAAACCATATCAGTCTTCCAGGATGACAATCACGACACCTGTGGCTGGCACTGGGGCAGTCCCAGGCTGGACTCACTGACGGATGGGAACTGGATTCCGGATCT
>VZSZ01011125.1:0-11258 GCA_013398815.1 Ibidorhyncha struthersii | reverse complement strand
ACTATCTCTAGTGGTTATAAATACATTTGCATTGCTATCAATCTTTTACACGACTGATGTTTAACGAGGCTGAACAAGAGCTCAGTCTAGCCTTTGAGCTGCACAACTCGATTCAACACGTAGACAATGGTGCCATCAAGTGGAAAAACTAGTAGTTGCAATACTTCCTCTCACATACTTCCCAAATCGTCACCCACGAAAGGACCACAAGAAAGACATGGCAGGGGTGCAAAATTCTTTTGCTCAACTCCACATTTGTCCTGTGGATTCCAACGTCCGAGCAGTTCTTCCAGCATGCAGAAAACATTGCCCAAGCTCCTTTCAGCTCTGCGGAGCACCTGAAACTCAACCCATTACCATCTACCAGAGTGTCATGGTTTAGGCCAAATCAGCCACTGGGGATGTTGGAGACCCCAGATGGGACTGACAGATGCTCCCCTCTACCCCTCTTCAAAGAGGGAGGCAGAGGAGGGAAAAAGAGACTTAGGAGTTTAGAAGGAACTAAACTACTTTAATGAAAATAGAAAGGAAATATATACAAAACCATATCAGTCTTCCAGGATGACAATCACGACACCTGTGGCTGGCACTGGGGCAGTCCCAGGCTGGACTCACTGACGGATGGGAACTGGATTCCGGATCTACATGCAGGATCGGGACCAAAGGCAGATGAACAGACAGAGTCCTCCTCGGACACCGACCATTGAAGAAAGAGAGCTGACCCTTTGATCCCTCAGCTTTTATACTGAGCATGATGCAGATGGGATGAAATACCCTGTGGGTCAGTTTTGGGTCACCTGTCCTGCCCACTCCTCCCCGCAGGTGGGATCCCACTATGCTTTTCCGCTTCCAACCCTCTAATGGGGCAAATAACCAAGTTATCTGGCCTTGGGTGTTACAGCAATCAGTATAAGCAAGAGCTTCTCTGCATACCATGCCTGGGCATCAGCTATAAATATAGGTCTTACCACTCTGCGAGTGAACACTGTCTGCAAAATATGCTGTTAAGTTCAGTAGTTAGAAGAGACCTAGCTAAGAACTGAAGTTACTGAACAAAATTGGTTCTGTTTTACCTCAAACCAGGACATTGGGCCACATACGTTCTAAGTCACTCAAAACATCTATAAGTACATTTCATCCTCCTGTCCAATGAAGAGCCTCTTGTCACTTTCTGAAATAAGCTTGCTCACACACACAACCCAGGAAAAAAGGCAAACACTTTGCAGTTGTATTGGGCACATAATTTAAGGTGTTATACATACTCCACACATTCCAGGTATCAGAGAGGGACAAGGATCCACAGTGCTCATCACGTGACCATCTCCAAAAAATTTATAGGGAAGGCTGTTCATAATATTCCTGTAAGCGAGGTAAACAGGATATCCAAAATATAGAAGTCCAGTTTAGCTTCCCCCAAAAAAATGAATTCATCTGAAACAGGTGATAAGGCTCTCCTTGGACAATAAACTTAAATAAAGACTTTTGGGCTGTAGCATGTTTAGAAGCATTTTTACCATTTTTGCGTAATGACAAAATATAGAGATATGGAAAAGAAAGCAGCTGGTTTTCTAGCAGAAAAGTTATGTGGGAAAGGAGCTGCTTTTCTCAGTTTGCCCGTGAAACAGTCACATTATCTAAGTGAGCTCAGTGACTCTTTCCTCCATGCATCATTTCTGCATGGACAGCTTGCAATGAAGTGTATCTTACTCTTGAAGAAACGGTGATCTAAACCAATCATTTTGCATACACCTGCAACTTTTACCCATCACCAGCCAGACTGTTATAAGCATTATCCATGGAAGGATCATACATAGTGAACATCAGATGTATAATAAGCAAGCAGCCAATACAACCTTTATGAATTTACAGCATTACTAGGTGCTCTCCAGAGTTTTATAACCAGAAACTTAAAGTAGCTAATTATTGATATGATAGAAGACTGAGTTTACCGAAGCCAGCTATTATGATTCCAGAATTTTGCTTTCATGTGCCTAATGTTGCAGTAAACAGTCCATAAACTGTAAGTTATGATGTTAAGGCAGTGGGCAAGGAACTTGTATTCTGTCCATTATTACTGAGTGTTTGTACGTGTAGCGTCAGAAGACAGTATTTCCATTGCAAACATTAAAGCTGTAGCATTGTACTTCACATTGCAAGTAAAGACAAGCCTTTGTGTCAATGAATACACAGGCTAAAATGAATACTGAAATAGAAGTGAAAGCCTGAGGGAAAATAGCATCATGAAGACAGACAAAATGAACAAAATAAAGTTAGAATCAGTTACAGACACATAGGAGTAGTTAATAGCACATTCTCTAACTACAGTATAAATATACATTGTTGTTTAAAAGCAATTAGGGGATGTAAGTGTCAGATAGTCAGAAAAATATGTGCTTAAAGAGCTTTTCAAGCCAAGAATTCACAGTGGAAAAAAAAAGAGAGAGTCCAGAATGAAAGTTCAGTTTAGGAGGCCCGTGCCTAAATAGGGAATGACTATTACAAACAAAACCAAACTCGCCTCAAATGTGGTGCATATGCTGCAGCATTAGTGTTGCTCCTTTCATGTGTTCCAAGATCACAGCTGGTGTCACGCTGACATTTTTAATTTCTGCCTCAAGTACTTTCAAACAGACATGTATATAATTAGAACACAACTGAACAGACTGCATCTTCTCATTTATTTGTTGCTCAGAAATCAAGACCTTCACTGTCTATGGAAACTTCCAAAACATGACCAGTTGAGGACAAATCTTGAGGAAAAATATGAGGTTTGCATAGTATGAGCAGATGTGACAAATGAGAAACTAAGTACAGACGAAATATGCAAGATGTCAAAACAGGCATTCCAATTAGAATAATGATAGCAATTGTCCATTCCAGATTATTTTCCTTGACATCGTGAAAGACTGCAGTGCATTATCAATGACAGCAACTACAAAAAACTAGAATAAAAATAAACATGAAAAAGGATGCAGGAGTCTATTAGGGTTAGTTAACATGCCAGTGCAACCAAGACTACAATCAGAACCAGCCAATTCAATTAATGTTGCAGCTGTTTCTAAATTTCCTTACTACTGCCACGCTACAGAAATAGAGGGGAGATCTGTGAAATCAGGCTCTAGCATTGTGACAAGTTATTGCTGAAGCTGTTCTGTGCCAGTCTAAGCCAAGCTTCTAAAATCCTAGCAGCATCAGCACACTAGCATACCTTAGAGCTTTCACTGTTACTGTGCAGGAAATGGACCTGTGGTAAGCAGTTGGATGTTTTACAGGGAACAAAACTATCCTGGTCAAGTATTAGCAATTTATGATCTTGCGTTCTGAGTATCAGCCTCTGAAGTTCTACAATTATTGCACAGAATTACCAGTTCTTTCATACAGTAGAGCTAATGCACATTTTCAGAAGGTGTAAAAAAAAAAAAAAAAACCAACAAAATCAACCCCCCCAAAACAACTAGGTTTTGGATAAGCTCTGCTGAACTAATCTAGGAATGTTAATAGCAAGATTTTCCAAACCTCTAGTGTCTAAAAGAGGTACAAGACAGTTAACCCAGTGTAGAACATGAAAGTTGGTGACAAAGATGTTCTGGACACATGTAGAAGTTTGAGTTCAGAAAGCAATCAGGCAACTTAATGGAAGCAAAAATAAAATTCACTGATTTTATTAAACTGATAAATACTGCTTGTCACTGAGAAAGTTCCTGAACTGTGGAATGCTGAAAGAGGTGACTACTAGGGGTAGTATTACTATAAGCTTTCATTTTCTCCTATTCTTTCTTAGGTATCTGATACTGATCACTGATGGTGACAGACTACTCCGCTAAATACACATTCAGTCTGCTGCAACATGGTTGTTCTTGTATTGTGATTTTCAAAACTATCTGTTTCACTCTTAATTTGAATTAAGCATATTTAGCAAAACTACATTTGAAAAAAGTTGCAAAAAATTCAGTAGAATATCCTTGTAATCACCTGTCTATGCTGATACTGCTTGTGGTTTCTGATAAGCCATCTTAATTTAAATATACTTTATTAGAAGCTTCACAGCTGTTGAGTCAGACAACTTTGTATCTTTATGTGAAACTGATTAGAAATGATCTGCTGAGTTTCCATACAAACTGATTTTGAGCCTTTAGCTCTGCACCTCCTTTCATAAATTATGCTGGCTCACTGCTACACTGCTCTTACATTAGCGTCCTTGCTGAAGGTAAGGTACAAACAAACACAGCATCAGTGATGACCACAAACTAATATTTTACTTAAGCTAATAAGCAATTTTTGAATTTAAATCACTAAAACACTTCATCAACCATAAAGTTCCATGCATGAGTATTTTAAAGTTAAAAAATATAACAGCTGGCTACTTATCTATGCTTCTGTTTTATTTTTTTTTTATCTAAAAGCAGCATTCGTGTTTAAAAAGATAGTTTTTGTTGCATGGTAAGATCGTCCACATGGAAGCAGATGCAGTTTTTCTGCAGAATCAGGCTTTAACTTATATCACATATTATCCAGCAGAAATGCCCTACTTTTGTTGTACTATGTTACTATCTATTAAAACAAAATTGGAATCTTTTCAGTCCAACAGCTTTTCTTAAAAGACTCTTATAGGCAGGTTTGACCTTTACATTATGAATTTCTTTTCATTGTAAGCTCTTACATTTATATTACTGCTTAACATGAACTCTCACTGAAATGTGACCTGACAATTTCTATCTATATTTATTCATGCTAAGCTTTCTGCTTAACAACCATTGGGCTAAAAGTGTAGTATAGTTACTGTAGAAATAATATTTCCTGCTATTTCAGACAATGAAGGTCATACCAGCTTCACATAAAAGAAAATGTAATATTAAATGTTTTTCAGTTGTGGCATACATTTTAAATTCCTTGTTATAACTATCTATAACAGAGTGTTTGCCAAAATTGCCTTTTTTCCCCAACTCCCTTTTCTTTCTTTTAAGTCAGGCATATAGTTTATCATGAGCACTGCCCTGCCTACAGGATAAAAATACCAGATACATAGATTCAGAACTTGCTGAGCAATACAGCTGAAAAAAATCCCAAACCAAAACAACCAGGCTCAGGCCTGTCTGTGCCTGAGTTTTATTCATGCTTTATTATCCCATTGGCAAAATAATTTTACCTTTCTGGAGTATGCATTCAAAGAAAAGATCGAAAGGATCCCGAAGAGATCTGTAAAGTGTTAAGCTTCATCTTCCTATTAAACGAGATCAATAAGAATAACTGCACAAGTCTAATTCCATGATGAAAGATGTGGTTGATTCCTAATTCAGCTTTATCTGGACACTAGCACTTCAGTTCCTAGCTGGTCATCAGTACACAGTAACTATAGCTGCTGAGCTAATTTCTGCATTACGTATTTGTAAATAAGACTTCCAAAGTTATTGGAAGGCTCAGAAAAATAGATATTGCTATCATCAAAAGACAGCTACTGAAATTCTAAACATGTTTTTCTAGTTAAAAACACCAGTTGCTTTTTCTTTAAGCAGATAAATATATTTAGAAATATGCAGATGTCATCATTTGTGCTCTGTAAGTATGCATCTGTGCTCACAGAAAATGCTGTTGCAGAATTTAAAACAATATAATTTCAAAAATATGCAAAACATGCAAATATTTATAAGATAGTTCTTAAAAAACAAATTTGCAGTCTTTTTTTTGTAAACCAGTTACATGAGATACCTATTGAACATTCACAGTGTGTCAACATTTGCAGCAGTTTAACATATTGAACAGAAGATCAGTAGTTGGGTTGGGGTTTTGTGTGTGTGTGTGTGTGTGTGTGTGTTGTTTGGGGTTTTTTTAAGCAACACATTTTAGCTGCAAAATGGAGCATTTTCTGAAGCACTTATTCTATTCCTGGTTACAGTTCCCAACAAAGCATATTTTGTTTGGAAATAACTAACAATTTCAGTCAAATGTCCACTTTCTGCGGCAGCATTGCAGCACAACTGAAATAAAATAGTTGAGCAAACACAGCAGGAATTCAAGGTGTGGGGGGGAGAGAAACAATGGCATGGAAAAACTCATTCAGCAGCAGTGTTAGTTTTGTGCCTGCACAAGTAGTACAAAACATTTTGGTCTAGAACTTCTCTCTTTCAATAGCTCCATGGCAATGATCCGAGACAGCCCAGCTCCTGTCTCACAGCAAACCTTACCTCCGTACTGCTCCCTTCCCACAGGGAAGTAACTGTCAAGAGACTGGAAATCTATCTGCTGTGCAGTTAGCTTGGGAAAGAGAGAGAAACATGTGAGCGTCTAGTGAAGGTGGTTATACAAATGATTACTGTCAAGGTGTTACACTCGTACAAGGATAAAAACCAGCTGAGGCAAATACGACGTTTGTGAAAATATAGAACTTGATAGAAACAATCTCAACACTAACAGCCATCCAACCAAAGCCTGTCAGCTGTAGCCAATGAAATCCAGCAATGTCAATTTAATACACTGTAGTACACTGACCAACAAAAAATGTTATATGGTGATGGGGCTGGGGTCATTACTATTATTTTGACAGGAAATACACAAATTGCAACTAGTTGCAGAAATCATTGCCCATTATTGCACTCATACGCAATCTATAATTATGATAGATCAAAATGTAGGGCATACAACTCAAACTACTGAATGTTGCCTATAATCAACTTTTGAGCCATTAGCTCTATTACTAAGACATAGAAAACCAGGTTGGAGGGAATCTCAAGGATCATCTGGTCCATCCTTTTGTGGCAAAAGCATGGTCTAGACAAGATGGCCCAGCACCCTGTCCAGGTGAGTCTCCAGTGTCCAATGTTGGGGAATCCACTGCCTCCCTGGGGAGATTATTCCAACGGCTCATTCTTCTCATTATAAAAAATGTTCCTCTTGTGTCCAATCTGAATCACCCCAGGAGTAACCTGTACCCATTACCCCTCATCTCTTCCATGTGACTCCCTGTAAAAAGGAAGTCCCCACCTTCTTTGTAGCCACCCTTTAAACACCGGAACATGGTGATAAGGTCTCCCCTAACCCGTCTTTTCTCAAGGCTGAACAAACCAAATTCTCTCAGCCTGTCCTCATACAGCAGGCTTCCCAGTCCTTTGATTTCTTTGTGGCCCTTTTCTGGACCCTCTCACACCTGTCCACATCTTTTTTGTATAGTGAGGATGAAAACCGAGCACAGTATTCCAGGTGTGGCCTGACAAGTAGGGTGGGATAATGACTTCTTTATCTCTGCTGGTGATGCCTTTGTTGATGCAACCCAGCATCCTGTTGGCTTTCTTTGCTGCAGCAGCACACTCTTCACTCTTATTGAGCTTGTTGTCCACCTGGACCCCCAGGTCCCTTTTCACAGACCTAGATAGATCCCAGCCTGTGCTGCACTCCTGGATTACGTTTTCCCAGGTGGAAGACCTTACACTTGTCCTTGTTGAACTTCATAAGGTTACTGCTAGCCCAGTCTTCCAGCCTATCCAGGTCTTCCTGCACAGTGGCCCTCCCTTCCAAAGTGTCCACTTCCTCACTCAGTTTGGTGTCATCAGCAAACTTCATAAGGGTACACTTGACCCTATCATCCAGATCACTTCTGAAGATATCAAACACTATTGGGCCAGTATCGATCCCTGGGGGTCTCCACATGTGACAGGCTGCCAGTTTGAAAAGGAGCTATTTGCTACCACCCTCTGGGTGCAGCGTGTCAGCCAGTTCCCCACCCACCACACAGACCACTTGGCGAGACCATAACACATCAGTTTCTCTAGGAGGACGCTGTGGGGAAACATGTTGAAAGCCTTGGAGAAATCCAGGTAGTTGCTCAAAAGTTGCATCTAAAAACCTGCTAACATGCTAACTGTCAAACCCAATGCTAATATTGAATGTCATATATCCAAGACATGGATATTTACTGCTTTATATTTTATTTGTAGACTTCAATATTGAGAAGCAGTATTACAGAATGGTTACAGTGTGCTACCAGACTAGACTAGAGAAACAGACACATGACAAAACTGTTTGGCTGCTACTGAAATGCTTATTGGCAAGGTTAAAGTCTGCCTCATGGACCAAATTCGACACAGGAATTAGTGTAATAACTCTTCTCTAGAATATGTCCTCTCAAAGTTATTTGATTCTGGAAGAATGCAGACCACTGAGTTCTATATGATATCATTTGCATGGGTGACCTGCTAGATAGCAATTCCAACATGAAATCAAGTATCATTGTGAAGTATTTCTAATATGCCTTCTGTGTTAAAAGTACAGCAGTTGCATGTGACTCTTAGAACAACCTCTATATCAACTGTTACAGTTGCACGGGTCATACTTGTTCAGTGTGCCAATAATTCATCCAGGTTCATTTATGACAGGCTTACTATAAAGAAAATCTTTGCAGCCAAAAGCCTGAATAAAATTATCTTCATCAGAACACAAAATTACCTATCGATAGGAATCACTCTAAAATGGTTGGCCTTTAATACTAGTTCTAAAAGTATGGTATTGAATTGTCTTCATTTTATGGATCATTCAGACGAACACTGGAAAATTGTATCATGTTGGTTTTGAAAACTATGTATATAAAGACTGGATTTTTTCTTCTTTTAAATATCTCAAATTCTAGTAGGCTTTTAATCTACTGCCTCTTAATTTTTCTGCTCATATTCCTTTACACACAGTATGCTTCACTCAAAAGTGTTACACAACAATCACACTCAAGCTTAGTGCAGGGTTTTTGCCTTTGAAGCACCAATAGCTGTTTGTGTTATATGTACAGACATAAATGAATTTTAAAATATGGCTTCGATTGCAAACGAAAAAGTGTTTGATGCATTCATCTCTAAAGTATGACAGCAATGTAGGAGAGAATGAATTGTCTTCTTGTATTACAGCCCATATTATGAAGTCATGACTCTCTAAGGTACGGGAATTACAAAATATAATTCAGATCTCAGAACTGACACACACTATGGCTACCAATTCATCTGCTGTGCAGACATGATACACTTCTTAATTAGGTAACACTTTCAGATATAAATTTTGTATTTTTATGATGAAAAAAATTTAAACAATCAGATTTACCAAAAATTATCTTAACGCATTGTTAAACGTTCTCATCAGGCTAAAGTTAAGACTGTATTTGCAACTGTAATTTTGTGCAGTGCATGTAGGATGTGTAATTCAATACAGAGCACATGTGGTAAGTACTAATTCAAGAATATGGCTTCCTCACAGAGACTCTTCTCCAGAATGCTGTCTTGACTGAGTAGCAGTCTTTAGATTTTATTGAATTTTGTAAATATTTATCTTCATAAAAAGTGAGGAGCGCATATGTCTGTTAGGAGAGTCTAGCACTCTAACAATCTTTGGAATAAAACCATTAATCCAAGTTTCTCTAATAGGAGGACAAACAAGTCTAAAAAGGTCCGTCACATTTAATATTCAATCAGTTATTCACTACTGCTCTTTAACAGCTCAAAGATGAAATGGTTCACTTCCATGCTGATCAAATTAATCTCATCTAAGCAATTGCTAACTTTGGGACTAACCAAGTTGATCAATGAACCAAATCAGAGTAACAGCAAAAGAAAGCAGAAATTACTGCACAGATTTTCTCTAAAAAAAACTATTTTTCTTTAATGCGGGCATAAAAAATTCTGATACGGAAGTAAAATAATCACACATTTTAATAGTAGATTTCTTACGTTATGTTAAAAAATAGTAAAAGATGTCCAAGTATCAATGTTGAATTGCATTTTTGGTATTACCTTTTCTTGGAATTGGTTTATGTCAAGTCAGATAAGCCTACTGTTGGTCTCCATTGAATTTGATTTAATTATCCATACCTATCAAGTAAAATGTATTAATACTACTCAGAAATACTTGACTTAAAGCATATTTCTTAAAACCATTGTATATACAATGGTCCTTTGAGCAAACTAGACATTTAGAGCAAGAATTGATATCAATCATTGCATTTGTCTTTTTGGAAGTTCTACCTTGTTAGTTCTTACACATATACACAAAACAGACCTGTATCAGTTACACCGTATTGTCCCTGTAACACATCAGATTTGTAAGCACTGACAAAATCCCTCCACAGATTGAGTGCTTTGTAGTCAAAATGAGACACAGCATGAATCTGGCCTCCATGACACTAAAGAAAAAGCTTTGCATTACCCATCTGTACAGTGATTTTCACCCTGTGTTAATACATCTGCTAAGAGGAACTATCTGGCATATTGACAGTTTCCTCAAAATTGGCAGCTGTTTTTCTAAAAAGCAGTTGGTAATTGCTTTGTAAAACAATATGGCTTTTACAAAATCTGAAATCTCACCTGTCATTTTTGTGTCAAAATAGTCTTTCTCAACAGCTATTGCAATTGTTTCAAAAGTTATAGCAGATATTCTTAAAAGGTGAACTAAAACAACAAAAGACACAAAAGATAAATGCATCAAGAAAAATATAAAAGACATACATAGTTCCTAAAAGAATAACTATAAGATATCTGAAAACACAATGTCTAAAATTAGTTTATCACAAATATAAACACCCCGGGACTCAGAGTGGAATTTTCTATTTCTTTTTCTGGAAGACCTGACTAAGTGCTATTGCAAACTGGAAAGGAAGAATCCCAGCAGCACAGACTCTGAACTACCATCAGCTGTGAAATAGAAGTTTGAGCCCTAACTTTCGTAGAACCATAGAATGTTTTGGCTGGAAGGGACCTTTACAGACCATCTAGTCCAACTCCCATGCCAAGAGCAGGGACATCTTTCACTAGACCAGGTTGCTCAAAGCCCCATCCAACCTGAACACTTTCAAAGATGGGGCATCTGCAACTTCTCTGGGCAACCTCTTCCACTGTCTTACCACCTTAATTGTAAAAAATGTCTTCCTTATGGCAAATCTAAACCTACCATCATTCAGTTTAAAACCTTTGCCCCTTGTCCTGTCATTGCATATTCTGGTAAGAAGTCTCTCTCTGTCTCTCTTATAAGCCCCCTTTAGTATTGAAAGGCCANTCTTTCACTAGACCAGGTTGCTCAAAGCCCCATCCAACCTGAACACTTTCAAAGATGGGGCATCTGCAACTTCTCTGGGCAACCTCTTCCACTGTCTTACCACCTTAATTGTAAAAAATGTCTTCCTTATGGCAAATCTAAACCTACCATCATTCAGTTTAAAACCTTTGCCCCTTGTCCTGTCATTGCATATTCTGGTAAGAAGTCTCTCTCTGTCTCTCTTATAAGCCCCCTTTAGT